>JARHVA010005628.1:847500-1125000 GCA_037957365.1 Torreya grandis
TCTACACCAATTAGGAAGGGTTGATTCCTTAATATTTATATTAGGCATCCTATTAGATAATGCCTAATGTTATTGATTATTTTTAGATCTATTAAAAGGCTTGTTATATATCTAGAATTCAAAGCTTTGATTGGTGTTCTTTCCTTCAGTGTTACCCATGCATTTTCGCATGCTGAAAAACTCATTGCTTAGTTTATGGACCATCCTATGGATTGATTCTAATTATATTTTTGTGGAATTAGAATTACTTGCCTATGTTGTAGTAATATTTAATGGTATCAATGATTGATTTAAGAGTTACTTGCTGGGTGTAGAGTTATTTAGGAAGCTAAGATTTTGATTGGGTAAATCTTAGGTTAACGAAAAATGATTATAAACTAGGTTATGGTTTTGGGCCATAATGTTTTGATTTGTATTTAAAATTTGATTAAAGGCCAAAAAAAAGACCAAATGTGAGTGTGGATAAAGATTGCATTTTAGGGTTTTTTTTCTACATTGATAATTTAGGCAAAATAAAAGGCAATGTATCAATATCAATAGCTCTACATAGAGAGATAGTAGTCATAGGGTCCAGAGCATTCTTGCACATCTCTAGGGCTAATTCTTCATTAGGTGTGTAAGCAGTCTCAAGTATATTAAACATATTAAAAAATATAGCATCGAATGCTAAGATTGGCTCATTGGGATCTCACCTCATACATGTAAAGTGTTGATAAATAATACTTACAATAGTGACATGACCAAATTATGTTAAGAAGGTGTCTTTGTAATCAATCCAAGATGTAATGGATCCTTTTGGGACATTGAGGAATAATTCATAGGCCTCATCTTGTAATGTGAAGGGAAATAGTCTACATGCCACACCTTCTTAGGTTACATTCAATATCCCTAAGGCAATTTTGAAGGCCTTGATGTGTTATTTTGTAGTCCTTCCTCTTAAGGGAGAAAAGGAAGGTAGATATTTCTTTGGGTTCTTGAGTAGGTCATGGACAATTCCTGCAACATTGATAATAAAACAAGTCAACTAGGTTGTATCCTACACAGGAGCTATGTGTTGAGCCATTGGGAGTAATAGAAGATGGGGTTATATTCCTAGAGAGAATGATTGATCCTAGGGTTCTATCGTAACTCCTTTATTATACCTAACTTTTCTATTGATTTACAAATGTGGGAATAGTAAGTTATTGTCTAAGGTTAACCTTATAAGTCTTTTAGATGCTTCCAGTGTAATTGAAGTGATCTTTTTAAAATAAAAATAAAGGTGCTAAACAAACCCTATCCTAAAGTTTAAATTATTTACTATTTACCAAGCCCAAGAAATAACCTTTACTCTTACCTCTTTACCATTCCCCAACCTCCTAAAACCAATTATAACCTAGGAATCTACCTGTAAAACCAATTTAACCCATGTGAAATCATTATAAACAAACTCCATCCCATTCCTAACTTATTTTTGTCCTCATTTACAATAAAGGCTCCATTTTGGGTGAATCAATGATGATTTTATTATACCCAACATCCAGCTTTTGTCTTCAAAATAAATAGGAACCCATTTTTTTCAATTTTTGGCTTTATCTGATTGAGCCTATATTCTATATGTTTATGCTAATTCTTGAATAGATTGATTCTTAGTATTTATACTTAAAATAAGGTAGCATCCCATCATGGTATTATGGACTAACTCTATTAATACCTTTCAATATTTTTTTTGAATTATGTAGACTTTCAGGACTTAGTTTATTTAAATACATTCAATCAAAGAGTTTACTCATCAAACTTTTTATTTGGACATTTTGTCTTATGGGAATTGTCTTTCAAGCATTTTGTTCAGATATTTTGTCTAACAGGTTTGGTGTTTGGGGTATTCTTTTTTGATAATTTCTTTAGCACTTATTTTTTCACACTTTGGTTTACTTAAGATTATCATTCAGTGATCTATTTATATATTCATTTGGCCTCTTGGCCTTCAAAACTTTTGTTTGAACATATTTGGTCTTCAGGGAATTTACATCAGACATTTTATTTAAAGTAATTATATTAAAAAGGACTTATCTTTCAAAAGTTCTAGGTCTTCAGACTTCTTGTTTGGATATTTTATCTGACAGATTTTTATATTTTAGGTGCTTTACATATATGTTATGGACTTTTTGCCATCGATATTTTATCTAATAAAAATTAGGTCTTTGGGATTTTTTTATTATTGTGAGTATTTTGTAAAGACTTGTCCCTAACACAAAACCCAAACACCCTATTCTTGAGTGCTAAAAGGACTTGCTATACTTAGTTGAATAAAAGGCTAAAATATTTCCTAATAGTATGCTAAAGTCCCCCACCAACTTGAACTAATTAAATTTGAACTATATAGGAAATATAAAAGAAGTAAACATTAGGCATTTATATCACATGAACTAGAATTCAATGTGACAATCCATATACATGAGGTGCAACCATCTAAAGCCTTCATTGCTTTCAAACAAACTTTTGCTCAAAGCCTACTACTATCCTACATGACAAAGAGCCCTAGCTACTACTTATGAGTAAACCAATGATTGGTGTAAACACAAGTTGATCATACAACACAAACAACACATAGAGGAATACTGTGAGTGCACCTAAATTACACATAAGAAACAATGACATCTTCATCTAGGGTATTCAAGGGAGTAGTTCCACCATTGCCCTACTCCATTAAATATTCCATAGAGTTTACTGACACAGTCTTCAACATTACCATATTAGATAATAAATATGATAATTACTCAGAGGTATGGGATTTAGTTGATTATGTTGATGTGTTTTTATTAGATTATAATATATCTCTCTCTGAGTGACTGTTCATCAAATATTTACTAGACCTAAAATGATAAAGATTGCACTTTGCTATTTCCAAGCCTGAGGTGATGCCATGTATTGACCTCATCCATTATTTTTTCTCTATAGGGAAGGTAACATGGGATGCTTTCCTACATCACATTGGCAATCCTATAGTAGTAGTATTTATCTTAGGTGTAAATTTCCAAAGATATTTGGCATTTCTAATACCTGATGCATATTTTGACAAACACATGGTGGTGTAGTAGAACCAGGAAAACATGATGGAAAAGGTTCTATCATCATTTTTTCTTTCTAATGAGACCATCGATTTCAAAAGGAAGAATCCAAAGGGGTTACTCTAATTAACAATTTCAAGATGGGAATATGCATTGGTATGGTGATACTAAACTGACTCTACGATATGCCAAGAATTCACTTTCTTAATCCAGATTGGGTGTTATTGCTGCACATGATGTTGACTAGAAATGCTACATTTGCATTGGGGTAGATAGCTTTCATTTGAGGGAAAAAATCATACACAAAGACAAATGGTACAATCCTTCCAACCTTTTTCACATGATGTTTTATTTGTAAGATGTTGTCATGATGACTTGCTACAAGGTTCTTGATGAGCTATGGATCCTAACCAATGACTATATTAAGAAAAATATTTGTGATTAATTTTATTTTATACACATATATGATTACATGAAGAACATAGTGAAAATCACTGAGGATGTATATCCTCAAGTTTGGCAGGCTATCCATGGTTTGCCAATGCTAAAGATTGGATCCAACATTGTGAAGACACTTGCTACAAGAGGGGACTATTTCTTATATTTAGACTTCACTATTATAATGATTTGGGGAAACAAGGTTCAACTCCTGTGTCTCTCAAATTACATTCTAGATAAGTTAGTAGAGTAAGAAAATGATTTTCAATTATGATGGAGCAAAGAAGAAGACTTGTTCAGACAAAATAAAAGCTCATACTTTGGTCACCACATAGTCATTGGTAGAATCGTATATACCATGAGAAAGCATTTTGGAGAAGTCAAAGGTAAGAGAAAAAAGTATCACATCCCCACACTTCCAGATAGGGATTGGGATCCCCATAGACTCATCCAAAAGCATATATATGGATTTAATATCCCTTACAACCATAAACCTTATTCTTATGAATTTTTATTTCTAAATGCAAAAGATGATGAGGAAATGTTAGAAAGGGCAAAGATTTTTGGATTAAAGGAGGATCATTTGAGGATGATTCAAGAGGACTCTTCAATTTTATGAGGTAATTTGATAGTTAAAAGTCACTTTATGTAGGATGGACCCATTTAGACTTTTGGAAGGGTTAGTTTTTAGAAAAATCCATAGAACAAGGAAGCTCTTTATCATAGAGACTCCATCTCAAATATAAGTTAAAGGTTGTGAATAAATAACCTAGGGTAGTTGAACCCAACCTCAATGGAGTAAAAGTAGGAGACCCCATTAATTTGGATTCTAATGAAGAGGGACCAACATAGGAAGATCAAGCTACCATCATAGTATTGATGCCCATAGCTACACACTAATTATAAGTTATCACATCCACAAGGGTAGTAATAGATGTAGTAGTTACTCCAAGCCAACAAGACTCCTCCACATATCTAAAGACCCCTATTATTTATACAAGGAATCCTAGGACTCCTATATGTAGGTCCATAGTTGAGTTATCATATGGCTTGCCTACTGAACCCCAAAACTTATAAGTGATAGAGGAAGATGATATGTATTTATAAGTATAATATGATTCTAATTAAGAAGCTGAGCTAGAAAAGGCTACATAATTAATCCTTGAGGCAAACAAGGGTAAGGAGTTAGCTTTGAAAGCCACCCTAAGTACTTAGTCTATAGAGACTACCCTTTATCTTCTATTTCTATTCCCAAGTTTGGTTTTGTTTCCATTTATTCCATTTTAAAGACACCTAAGGTGGAAGTGCCTACATCCACCTCTATTGATCCATTTGCCCCAACTTCATTCATATAGTTTCCCTTACTCAGCCCAAAGGTTAAAAAGGATGTTTCCTCCATTGATCCACTATCCAACTCCATTCTATTCATGGCTACCTCCAACATCCCTTATGGCACTAACACTATGAGAAAAATTAAAAAGAAGAAGGTATTCAGGAAGGTGGAGATAACCATGGCCACATCACAATTCCATGGTCAATCCACTTAGCTCACCTTCCCCATGCCATCATATATTACATTTAAGGAAACCATTATGACAAGTTCAATCAATGGTAGGAGGGTCAAGCCCTAAATTGTCATAGTCCATCTTCTTCCTCATTTTTGAGGAGTGGATTAGTCAAAGATCATTTGGCCCTCCTTGATTGACATCCTTGTATATGCATCCAAGAAGAAACCAATAGTTGAGGAGGTGAAGGAGGAGGATGTGGTTATAACCTCAAGAAAAATAGATGTCAACCAACTAAAAATTCCTCCCTGGGCCATGGATTTAAGAAGCAAGACCTCCAAGTTGCCTAGTTTTAATATTATTGAGCTCCCCTCCATCACTGCTCTTTTTGATAAGCCATATAGAATCATACAAAGGGTGAAGAAGAGGAAGCTAGACGATGACAAAGGTAGGGAGTTGATATTTAAAGAGAGACAAGAGGTCTTCTCCCTAACCAAGTGGTAGAATAGATAGCTTGGATAGTCCCTTTATGTTTAAAGATTCAAAGACTTGGATAAAACACATAAAGAGGACATGGTGGCCATTCATGAAGGAATGTAAATGGTTAGGTAAGAGATAGAGGTATAGGTTATACAATTCAAAGAACATGCCAAGACCTTGCACATTCTAGCAGGTACTAAGGTAGAGGTTCAAGATATAACCTATAGATGTTATAATTATTTAGAAGATCTAGATTTTATGTGGGCTGAATTGGCCCCACACATCAATAAAACTAATAAATTGTTTAATTATTTGAGGAATGATAATAATACATTGAAGATGTTGGTTGCATATATAGGTAATAAAAATTATATCCATTTAGACCTTATGACACCACTTGAGGAATCTAATACCCTCAACCTAGTAATCATAAGAATGAAAGAAGCTCAAAAATGGCTAAACTTAGTTGGGGCTTTAATCCCTAAGTATGAACAACATGAAACCTACGTTCCTCAAAATTTTAATGATCTAAAGTTATCTAAAGTGAAGGACACCACAAGGAAATTGATCAACAAGATCAATTTTGATCAACTCATATAGGAGGTAATAAATAACTTCAATCAGAGTCTATAGGGCCTAGTATTGGAGTAGATAGAAGCTAAATTGAGCACTGCTAGGAAGAAATTTATTAAGGTGTAAATCTTTAGGAGTAAATTCTAAGTGACCAAGATAAAAAAATGTGAATCTCCTTGGTCAAGTCAATAGGATTCATTAACTACCAATGCTCAATATGAATATCATTCAACAACAACATTGTAAGATTACACAAGAATCTACTAGGCCTATAGAAGCACTAAGACTAAGGAATGTGAATGAATACTGAACTCAAGGAAACACATGCATCATTCATTCAATTGGTGTTATAAAACAAGCTTACATAGGAGGTATTTATACTAAATTCCTTTCATCAACATTGTATAAGATTGTGACAAGTGTCATGATCCTGTGAGGTGTGACAAACCTCTCACCAAATCTACACAAGATTATGACAAGTGTCATGATCCTGTGAGGTGAGATAAAGTAAACTTAAATAAATAAGGTGTAAATGTAATCAACTAGTGGAACCAGTTAGAGAGATAACCATGTTCACACCTAATGGTAGAACTAGACAAGAAATAACCCTGTTCACACCAACACCCCCCCTTAAGTGCAACTTAAGAGGAATGAAAAATGTAAATATGTAAAATACAAAGAATGAGTCTTAGCAACAAGGCCTAATGAGGTACCCATGTATAAAATAAAATAAAAACGTGTAGGAAAAATCTCCTCCCGAAAAGAGAGAAAAGATGTAAAAGCATAAATGAATGATGTAAGGAGGTATAGACATGACCTCTAAAATGGGAAATCCATCATAAACATAAAATAAATAAACCCCCCCCCCCCCCCACCATGAGGAAGGAAATGTGAGACTGAGTCCCTCCCACAATGAAGTAACTCCTATGCCAATGGTGATTGCTAAAAGATACATGCTGAAGATGATCCAATGTTAACAAACTGCATTTCTCCCTTTAGGAAGAAATAAGTCCAATGGTTGATGTAGAATAAAATTCCATTCTAAAAAGCAATGTGAGAAATGAAGTCTCGAGATGAATGAAGGCTCTAAAATTTACTCAAGTGTTACCATGTCGATTCCAAAGTATGATAATCCAAAGCTAATTAAAAATGGATGTAGAACATGATCCATACATGAAACTTTCTCATGTGAAGATGTCTTCTCCAAATGATGCTCAATGATCTCTAAAATAGTGCTGAATTGTGATAAATGTTGATGTGATGAACCAAGTACCATAGAAGATTTTAGGATAGTAACCATAGATGTATGGTGATCACAATAGGCAAGACAACTAAATCATGAAGAATTTGATACTACTATAGAAGGTGTCAATGAGGACTGAGTTGAGATTGTCAACTCATGAATAGCTACATAAAGTGTCACTGTAGAAGTAGATGTGGGCAAGGAAAGAACAAAAGGGTTTGAATGTGCCCTCAAATAATCTAAAAAAGTAGAAGCTTCAAAGAAGCTATCATGAAAGAAGAAATTAACATCCTTAATGGTGTCCTCCAAGTATAAAAGATGGGACTTAAAAAATAAACCTAAAATATCTAGCAAGTATTCATCCCAAAGAACTATATCTTGAAAATAAAAAATGTCCTACTACATAAAAAGACTAAAAATAGGAGAGGGAGGAATGGGTGATGCCTCCAAAATCTGTTGAGATGTCTCCAAATTGATTCCAATGGGTGACAAACTCTAATGGATGGGATCATGAGCAATGCATGATTCATGTTCATGAACCATGGATGTATGGTTCTCACCATCGATGAGAGAACTGAACAAAGGAGAATCAAGTATGCCTATAAAAGGTGTCAAGGATGACTGAGTTGAAACTATCAAGTCATGATATATATATATATATATATATATATATATATATATATATATATATAATCTATCACCATAAAATTTTGATCAATGTGATTAAGATAAATGCTTGAGTGAAATTAAACAAATAATGATTGAAAATTTTATAGGATAGGGCCATGAGATTCTTGCAAACTAATGTTATTGGCAATACAAAGTTGCCTCATTTCATGAATTTGAATGAGTTCATGGAGATCATCAAGTTTTATATCAATGCAATCATCATAGGTATGTTGTTTATTTACATAAAACTCATATTTATGTTTCCAATGATTAGGTGCCATGATTATAATTAGTAAAAAAATGTTCACCATAAGAGCACCCCCCAAAAGTACTCAATCAAGAATCCCCACCAAGTAAAAATAATTTTGGCACTTTATAATTAGTGTGGTTACAAAGTCTAATTGCAACAATGTCTAAGTGGTGGTTTAAAATTGGTGTACAATTTACCAAAATAAGATGATAATAAATATGTGTCAATTTTATAAGACATTGATATAAACTGATACCACATCTGTTAAGTACATGAAAAAACACACACTTTCAAAAACAATTGCACTCAAAATGGGTTTTAGATGTGCCCAAATGGTGTCATGAGAGTTCCAAAATGGATGACATGCCTATAAAGTTTTTGAGAAAGTACCAACTACTATAAAAACACTAATAACATGTAGAAACTATCTATACCACTACATATAGGGCAGGAAAATAGCCAAATTAAAAAAAATTGCTCATTATTTGGAGGTATGAAGCTTGAGATATGTGCCAATGAAGTCAAAATATAATTTTAACAAAGCCAATAGAGAGGTGATCCATCCAAAATATCACTAAACTTAGTAAAACTATCACCAATTTTAGAAATCTACCAACTTTAGTAGAACTACTATCAGATATTGTGATTCCTTCAAATCTGGGTCCATCAATCCATTAGATGCATGCATAACTACTGCACAAACCACCTGATAATGTATCCTCCATTTCTCAACTAGAATAACTAGGAGTGATGCATGATGTTCTAGATGTAACGGTGACCTCCAACATGCTTCTAAAACACCAAAAAAGGAATCTAAAATTGAAACACTCAAAAGGAAGCTCCCCCTAGAATATGATTATTCTTCTCACATCTTTTTGAATCTCAAGACCATCTTAGTATGCAAGATAATAACATATAAAATATGAGAGAAATTCATAGATTATAATTCCTACTAGGCTACCCTAGGTACCTTAACCTACTTTGATACCATGTAAGATTGCACAAGAATCTAATAGGCCTAGAGAAACACTAAAACTAGGGAACGTGAATGAAAACTGAACTCAAGGTAATGAACGAATCATTAATTTAATTGGTGTTACAAAATAATATTACATAGGGGGTATTTATACTAAATACCTTTCACCAACCCTGTACAAGATTGTGAAAAGTGTCATGATCCTATGAGGTGTGACAAACCTCTCACCAACCCTATACATTATTGTGACAAGTGTCATGATCCTATGAGGTGAGATAAATAAATAAAACACCCAAGTAAACTTAACTAAATAATGTGTGAATTAAATCAACCAGTGGAACCAGTTAGAGAGATAACCATGTTCACACCTGATAGTGGAACTAGATAGGAAATAACTATATTCACATTAACAAACATGATACCATAAATAAGTGTTATAAAGAGAATGAGAAAAATAAGAAGCAATCTCAAGTTTCTACCTCTAGTGCCAAATTAACATCCATAGTTTTTACTTCTACCATTATGGCCACTACATCGACCAAAGTGCATGCAACCAGTAAGATGACACAACCTTGAATGACTAGATTTTGTGTATGGATAGTTTTGTAATGACACATATATGTTATATATATTTTTAGTTTCTTGTAGTTTAATCTATAATTGTAAATTTTCCTTTTTATTTGCACATATGCACACATTGCATACTTTTATAAAGGCTAACTTAGACTAATGAACAATTATAAGAAAACTCTTATGCAATTTTGATCGTAGTTAGAACTTAAGTTCTAACTATCACATGTAATGACTTTTGGATGAACTTGGAGGATGAGGTGACCCCTTCCCCAAGCCTATTTAAATAATTATAATCCATATTTTGGAGGGGTTAGAGAATTTTGGATATACACGAGTAAAATAATTTTGATTGTCTACTCATGTGTTTGCATATTTTCTTTCCAATATTTATATAATTAGAGGTTATTTATTTGTTTGTATGATTTAATAATCCTTAGTGTGTAAAAATAATGAATGGTTCTTGATTATCTTGATTAATATATCAATCTTAGATGTGAAACAACTATTAAATGACTAGTAATTACATTGGTTAAGATAGTTAAGTTTATTGATTCATAATTATGAGTGTGTATGAGTGCTTTCTTTTGATGTAGTTTTCTATGAGTGTACAATATCTACCTCAGATACCTCACTAAGCCCAATCCATAATCTCCTAGTTAAGAATGTGCAACTACTACCCTAAAAGTAGCAATCATTGATTGAGGCCTGTGAGTTTCCTATATCATTATTTCCTTAGACTTCTATCCATGTTTGACCGTGTGTGCATAAAAACTACAAACAATAGGCATAGGGTTTGAAATCAACTTGTCAACTTAGGAACCAACTAGAGAAGTGATTTTCGAATACCACAAAGCTTTCTTTTCTACCTTACCTTTTCCTCCTTTTTTAAGTTTGTTTTGAGATCTACCCACTTTATACTAAAAACCATCCATCCATCCAACTCATATAGATTATCACTTCCTTTTAGAGACCATACCTTCATCTATAAAACCTTTTTCAACAACTTGCATACCCTACCAACCATTCTATCAACAGGTTGGTAAGACCACACACTTGTAATTCATGCCCTGGAGTAGAGTTCAAATCCATAGAGATCTTAAAATTTTATAGGTTACCTCATTGTTTGTGGTGTGCATGAAAACCACACCAAAAAATCATTAATTCTATAAGGAGGGCCTAAATATTTAATAAAAGAGATTATTTTCTACATAGAGTTACATTGGAGTCACCTAGGAGAGTGACCAGATCTAATTCCCAAGATGACTTTCTAGTCTTACCCTTGTCAAATCATAAGACACCTAACATTGTACTCACTATTCCTAATGGATGTAGGACTCCTTCTCTAGTAAGGAACCCTTTACCTATTAATCCTACAATGTCTCATCCACCTTGGTTGGTTAGATCTACTATCACCATCCTAGGAAATGTGCATGCTTTACTTAGAAATATTGAAAAGTATCTACCATCCTTTTCTCCTTTGGGAGAAAGGATAGTAGAAGAACATATTAAGTAGTTTGAGGGTAATTTGAGGTTAATTAATGTTATTAATGAGGATGTTTCATGCATGCTTTTCTATTTTACATTAATGGATGCTACTTATCACTTGTATTTAAATCTAACAAATAATTCTATCACTTCTTGGGATGCATGTCAAATAGCTTTTCTTGCACAATTTGGAAAGGTCACCAACCTTGATTTGGTATACCAACACTTCAAAATCATAGAGAGAGAGCCTAATGAACCTATTTATGATTTCAATGCTAGATTTCAAAATATGTACAATTGGTTAACCCTGAGGTATAAACTAGAAGAAGCATTAACACTAAAAATGTACAAGAATGCTCTAGATCTAATTATGGTGGTTTTTATTAGAAGAGTAGTTGCTTCCAACAACTTGACATTGTCATATGGAGAATTCATCAATTTATTGATAGGCATCTCAATCCCCAAGTGCCTTAGAGTACCTAACTTCAACAATGGCTTCCCAATGTTTAATCCATTTCCACATGCAAAGTAAAATGTTCTTGCATTCAGTCAGAACTAGTTCTACATGTTTCCCCCATTGACATAAGTAACACAACAAATCTATGACTTGAGAAATCACGTGAAAGCTAATGGTTACCAATAGAATTAACAATTATCTACATCTTCAGCTACTATTTTACAAGGCACTAACTCTATAAAGGTAGAGTTGGAGGCTATTCAAAATATGGTTCAAAAGCTAATTAATGACTTCCTCGATATATAGAGGAATATGGGTAATGCTAATACCCAAAATAGAAATCAAAATTTAGGATTTAATACGTATAATAAAGCATTCAATAGGCTTACAAATAATATAGAGTATCTTGGTAAACTCCTAGAGATCAACATAGTAGATATGACCCTACCTATTAGTGAAAAATTCATAATACTTATTAGTATGGTGAGCTCGACTGTGTTGAATTTTGTGCAACATTTGAAATATTTTAAAAGGAGGTGGTAAGGTAGGATCAAATGCATAATCCAGTTAAATCCCATTAGGATCCTATCTCTTCAAGCACTACCATGTTCTTTAAGACTCATGAGTTTCCCTTTCCAAGCAAAGATGAAAATATACTAGAGGACAATATGGATGAAGTTCATGCTTTCTAAGAATTCCAAAAAGGTGTCTATAATCTAAGGAACAAGCAATCCTTCACTATGTCAACTCCTCAAAATACCATAATAATTCCACCTAATCCTAAAGCTAACAACAATCCACCTCCCCCAAGAGGGAATGATCAACCTCATATCAAGTAAGGACCAAGAAAAGGAGGATACAACATTGTTAAAGAAATGAAAAATATCAAAGAAAAAATAACTCATCATGAGTTAGCTCAGATCATTGAATAAAAGGAGTTGTTGTGGAAGTCTATTACTGGGAAGATACCTATGGAGAAAATAAAAGCATCTATAGATAAAGTGAAAGCTACTAACACCAATGTCATATATAAAAGCAAGTTAGAAGTTCCACCATTATTGCTGACCATTAGAATATTTAGTAAGAACATTCATAACTATTTAGTTGATTCTAGAGATTTTAAAACTATTATTCCTACTTCCATATGTCAAAATACTTGGTTTGACTCTAATCCAATCAAAGATATTAGTTTCATAATTAGATAAAATAGTAGTACCAACGGTCAGGGAAATGAAGGATGTATATATTCAAGTAACATCTGAACCATGAGTCCAAATGACCATTGACATCCTTATGGTGGACATACTTGAAGGTTACAAGTTATTGCTAAGTAGGGGCTGGTCCAAAATGCTTAATGGATATATTTCTATAAACTTCTCTCACATTTGGATACCATGGAGAGGTATTGCAAATCAAATCAGGATCAATAGGGAGACAAGGATGAAATATCCCATTAGAGAGTATAATGTCAACAATGAAGAGGTAAAGTATGAATCTCCTAGCCTTTGTATTTACACTTTCACTACATAGAATAGAGAACTAGAACTACAGTTCGAAGGTTTTAATTAGATATGGAACTTACAATTTGATAATACTAGATACAAATAAGGATCATGCATAGGAATTGAGTTGATTGATCCATAACTAAAGAAACTCTTAGCATCATAAAATTTTCAATTCCCTTACACTAATAATAGGGCTAAGTATAAAGCTTTAATTTTGGGATTATAGTTTGCACTAAGGAAAAATGTGAAGCAGGTATTAGTATTTAGTGATTCAAATCTATTGATCAACTAGGTCAAAAACAAAAATCAGTGTAAGCCATCTTATTTGATAGAGTAAAAACACAAATCATGAGACCTAACTAAGAGTTTTGATGCTTTCAACATAAAGGGAATTCCTAGAGAGCAGAATCAAGCTACAAAATCACTAGTTGTTGCCATAGTTAATTTGGAGCCTCTCCAAGAATTTGAGGTAAAAAGATTCTATATTGAATTGGTGTATTGCCCCTCTATTCCTAATAATATATAAAATTTTCAAGTCTTTGATGATGATCAACATATTATTAAATTTTAACTAATTTAGGGGAATTTGAGTCCCAAATCATTGATGAGAAGGAAGCTAATCATCTCTACCAAGAGGAATCTAACAAGGAAAGTATTCTCAATGTCAAAGAGAATCATATTCCAACAGGTTTGGTCTCTTTAGAAACACCATTTGACATAGGACCCAGAGCTCAGTAGCTTAGAAAGCCTAAGGTCGATGGATCTAACTTCAAAAGGGAAAATATAGGAGATGAACATAGCCCACACTACATCAATATTATCCTCAACTGTACCCCAAAAGAGAGACAATGAATGAAGGATTTAATCACTTAGTATAGGGATATTATTACTTGGAATTATGAAGATTTAAAAGTGTATGACCCTCAGGTCATTACCCATATAATTTCTCTAAAGTTAGATTATAAACCATTTAGATAGAGGTAGAAACCAGTCAATCCTATTTAGGAGCTGCTCATTCAGAGAGAAGTGGAGAAGTTATTAAGTGTAAAGATTAGCTTCCCAATTAGACATTCCACCTGGGTGGCCAATTTTGTTCTAGTAGGAAAGAAGAATGGTGAGATCAAATTATGTGTAGATTTTGGGAACCTAAAAAAAACTTATAAAAAGGATAATTATCCCTTGCCTTCTTTGGATGGAGTAATACAAATAGTAAGTAGTTATAAAATGAAGTCCTTAGATGGATTTTTAGGATTTAATCAAGAATTGGTACAATCAAAAGATAGGATGAAGACTGTGTTTACTATGAAGTGGGGAACTTATGCATATAACAAGATGCCATTTGACTTGATAAACATAGGAGCTACCTTTCAACACACCATGGATCATGCATTCAAATAATTAACTAGAAAATGTATAATCATGTACATAAATTATCTTACGATGTTTTCAACGAATAAGAATGACCACATAGGCCACCTCTAGTTAATATTCAAGAGGTGAAGAATATTTGGTATCTCACTAAACCCAAAGATGAGTATATTTGGAGTGACTGAAGGCAAGCTCTTAGGTCACATCATCAACAAATATGTGATCATTATGGATCCAAATAGAATTCAAGGAATTTCAAAAATTACACTGCCAAATAGTAAAAAGGAGATCAAATCATTTTTTTGGGAAGATTGACTTTGTAAGAAAGTTTATTTTAGGATTTTCAAATATTGCTAGACCCTTGAATGCAATGCTCAAGAAAGATGCCAAAATAGAATGTATAGCTGGAGCTAAAAAGTCTTTCTAAGACATTAAAGATGAAATAGCCTAGGCTCTAGTACTAATCATTCCAGATTTCATGAAGGATTCCTACTTGTATTCATTTGATTTATAACATACAATTACTATTGTTTTAACATAGAAGAAATATGAGGCTAAGCATCCAATTGCATTTATGAGTAGAAATCTGAAAGATGCAAAACTCAAGTACTCCATGATTAACAAGTAGATCTTTGTTCTAGATAAAGAACTAAAGAAATTTTGACATTACATCTTGAGGAATTAGACCATTTACATCATGATTGGTCTTTATATCAAGCTCACCTTATCATATAATGAACTAGGAGAGCATCAAGGAAAGTGGATGGCAAAGCTACAAGATGAGACATAAAAATCAAGCTTGTAAAGATAATTTAGGGTCAAGGAATTGTTCAAATTATGACTAAACTTGATCCACATATCACTATTGAAGAGGTATGCAAAGCTTAGGTATCTAAAGGAGAATGGTATACTGACATAATATAGTACTTGCTTAGAGGTACTTGATGTCAAGAACTTAATAGAGAATGAAGGAGAATTTTGAGACTCAAAGCAACTCATTTCATGATTAAGAAAGGAGTCCTCTATAGAAATAATTATGAAGGCATTTATCTCAAGTTTGTCTATAGAGGAAGCTAAATAAATTATAGAAAACTTGCATCAAAAGATAGGTAGAAATCATCCATCTGGGAATACCACAGCCCACAAGATCTTAATAATGGGCTAATACTATCCAATAATTTTTAAAAATGCTCATGATCATGTGAGAAGATGCCACAAATGCCAATATTTAGTTAAGAAGGAAGTACAAGAAGGAAGGCCATTTTCCTAATGGGGTTTAGACTTCATTGGTGTCATTAACACAAATTCCTGAGTAGGCCATAAATTTTTACTTATTATTATAGAATAATACATCAGGTGGATTAAAGCCATAGCCATAAAAAAACTATAGAGCACAAGATATGATTATCTTCTTGAAGGAACATATCATCACTAGATTTGGTACCCTCATTTCTCTAGTTTGTGATAATAGAACAACTTTCATATCAACAAAATTTATTGAGTGCACACATGACAACTAGATAAATATTAGGTCTTCATATAACCATTACCCTTAAGGAAATAGACTAGCAAAATCAATGAATAAGAACCTAATAAATGAAATTAAGAAATCAGCAGGGGACAAGCCAAGGGACTAACACAATCTATTAAAGTGTGTTCTTTGGGCATAATAGACAAGATAAAAGTAAGCCCTTAAAACATCACCCTATCTATTGATATATGGATACAAACCAATATTCCCAATCATGCTAAAGCTACCAACCTATCAGTTCATGCAAGATTATATGGAACTAGGTGATAAAGTAGAGTCTCAACTATTGGACATAATATAAATGGAAGATTCAAGGAATGAAGACTTATAAAACTTTAGCAAACATTAGGACATAGTCAAAAGGTGAGTTGATAAGAGAGAAAAAATCAAATACTTTGGGATAAATCCAATGAAAAGAAAGGACAACATGAAAAATTTTCCCCAATGTGGATTAGACCAAATCAGATCTTAGAGATTAAGGGCAATAATGCATTCCATCAAAAATAATTTCAAGGCAATGAGCTCACTTATCTAGTCAATGGACAGTTCTTGAAGCACTAGGTTAGATTTACTATTTTCTTAGGTTAGATTTCTTATTTTATTAGGTTAGATTTCATATTTTCTTAAGTTAGATTTCCAATTTTTTTATATTAGATTTATTGCTTTTTTAGATTAAAGTTCAATGCTTTCTAGGTTAGTTATTTTTTACTTTCCT
This sequence comes from Torreya grandis, assembly GCA_037957365.1. Classification (NCBI taxonomy): domain Eukaryota; kingdom Viridiplantae; phylum Streptophyta; class Pinopsida; order Cupressales; family Taxaceae; genus Torreya; species Torreya grandis. The sequence goes on from JARHVA010005628.1 coordinate 864,319, forward strand.
GTGACAATATAAATTGTGTTTGTTCTGATTTAACTAAGCTAAAATATAAACCAACTGAGCTTATACTTAAATAGACCTATAAAAATGGGGAGAATTTAAAAAAAATAAATGCAACATGGGACCTATGCACAAATTGGGTATATTTATATGTTTAGGGTTTTTAGAATCAAGGGAGGTAATCATGAATTATTCTGGATTATGTCAAAATTGAATACTTTCCCTAGGTATGTGGAAGTTTCTTGAAAAGTAATTCACATGAATTTAGAAACTTATATTATTCACTAGATCAAGCACTTATTATATTAAATACTTGTTGGAAGTGATAATTCTTGGTACAGATGCTGCTGGTAAGGACATTCTGGTAATGATTTGTTTTATAACTATATCAACTCATTGGGATTCCATCTCTCATCTTTTCAATTCGAAAAAAAAGAAGATCAATCAAGATTGGAGAATATCTAAAGAAAATAAAAAAGGATTACATGATGAAATAAGGTTAATGCACTACAAATCATGAAGGAAGAGGAAGAGAAGGAACCCAAGGTATCTCTATCAGGGCTATGGACTCCTGGGTAGCAACAGAGTAATGCCTGAACTTCCCCTATTTTTATGAGATTTAAAAAAAACTAGAATGAAACCTACAACTTCATTGAGCCTTTGAAAAACTCATCACAAGATTTCAATGAATCTCATGATCAACACACACAGATCCAAGGGTAAGCAACCAACTATGTTGTGTGAATCAATGTAGGAGTTACTTTCATATTTTTGATTTTAGTATTTTTTTGTGATATGATTCATGTTTGGTTTGATGTTACTATCTAAATTTCTATATTCTTGAATACTTAGGAGTATCTCCCCTTTAAGTCACCATTTTTTGTACCCAACATCCCCCTTTTTTCTTTAGAAGAAATGAGGACCCACTTTTTTCAATTTTTGGCATTGTCTGATTGAGCCTACTTCTATATGTTTATGTTAATTCTTGAATGGATTGATTTTTAATATTCATAATTAGAATAAGGTATCATCATAACATGGTATTATGTATTTTATGGACTAACTCTATTAATACCTTTCATAATTTTTTTGTATTATGTAAACTTTTTGGACTTAGTCTATTCAGAGAAATTCATTTAGAGATTTTACACATCAAAATTTTTGTTCAGACATTTTATCTGATGGGAATTTTGTCTTTTGATTATTTTTTTCGATAGGTTTGTTTTTTTGGGTTTTCTTTGGGTATTCTTTTTTGAGTCTTTATTTGGAACTTGTTTTTTTCGCACTTTGGTTTACTCAAGATTATCATTTGGTGATTTGTTTATATATTCATTCAGAATTTTGGCCTTTGGAACTTTTATTTCAAACATATTTGGTCTTTGGGGACTTTACGTCAGACCTTTTGTCTAAATAAATTATCCCATAAAGGACTTATCTTTCAAAATTTATAGGTCTTCAGACTTTTGGTTTGGATATTTTGTTTGATGGAATTTTGTATTTCAGTCACTTTACACATATTTTATGGAATTTTTACCATGAACATTTTGTTCAATGAAAATTAGGTCTTTAGTAATTTTTTTATTATTTTAGGACTTTTATAAAGATTGGTCCCCAACACAAAACCCAAATACCCTATCATTGAGTGCTAAAAGGACTTGCTATACTCAGTCAAATAAAAGGTTAAAATATTTCCTAATAGTATGCTAAAGGCCCCCACCAACTTGGACTAATGAAATTTGAACTATGCAGGAAATATAAAAAAAATAAATATTGGGAATTTACATCACATGAACTAGTATTCAATGTGACAAGCCATATACATGATGTACACACATATGTAGCCTTTATTGCTTTCAAACAAATTTTCACTCAAAGACTACTGCTATCCTACACTTCAAAGAGCCTTAGTTACTACATATGAGAAGATTACAAGTAAAATAATGACCAGTGGAAACACAAGTTGATCATAAAACACAAAGAGAACATAGAGGAAGACTTTGAGTGCACTCAAATTGCACCTAAAAAACAATGGCATATTCATCCAAGGTATTTAGGGGAGTAGTTCTACCATCGCCTTACTCCATTAAATATTCCACAGGAGTTTACTAACATAGTCTTTAATGTCACCATATTCAATAATAGATACGTGAGTTACTTATAGGTATGTAATGTGGTTGATTTTATTGAAATGTTTTCATTAGATGATAATATCTCTTTCTCTGAGTGAATCAAAAATTTGTTGGCCCTAAAATGATAAAGATTATACTTTACTTTTGCCAACCCTAAGGTGATGCCATGGATTGACCTCCTCTGTGATTTGTTCTTTACAATCAAGGTAACACATGATGCTTTCCTACATCACATTGGCAATCTTACATTAGTATCATGCATCTGAGGTGTATATTTACAAATATATTTGACATTGCCAACACCTAATGCATATTTTGACAAACATAGGATAGTGCAATAGAACTAGGATAACATGATGGAAAAGGTTCTATCATTATGTTTTTTTCTCAATGAGACCATCACTTTCAAAAGTAAGAATCCAAAGGGGGTCATTGTAATTAACAAGTTCAAGATTGGAGTGTGCATTGGTATGATGTTACTGAATTGACTTTAAGATAAGCCAAGCATTCACATTCTTAATCTGGATTGGGTGCCATTGCTACACATGATGTTGATGAGAAATGCCATATTTGCATTGTGGGAGATATTTATATTTCATTTGAGGGAAAAGATCATCCAAAAATACAAACAACCCAATCCTGATGGCCATTTTCACATGATGTCTTGTTTATTATATGTTGTCTTGGGGACTTGCTACAAGGTTTTTAGTGAGCTATGGAGCCTAACCACTGACTATATTAAGAACATGATTTGTGATTACTTTTAGTTTATTCATATATATGATTACACAAATAACATGATTAAAATCATTGAGGATGTATATCCTCAATTTTGGTAGTTTATCCATGGTTTGGCAATGCTAAGGATTAGATCTAGCATTATAAAGACACTTGCCACAAGAGGGGACTATTTATTATATCCAGACTTCACTGTTATAATGATTTGGGGAAACAAGGTTCACATCTTATGTTTCCCAAAGTACATTCCAAACAAGTTAGTGGAGAAATACATTTATTTTTAATTATGATGGAGCATAACAGAAGACTTGTCCAGATACAAGAAAATCTCATACTTTGGTCACCACATAGTCATTGACAAAATGGTGTATACTATTAAAAAGAATTTTGGAGACATCAGAGGTAAGATAAAAAATTATCACTTCCCTACACTTGCACATAGGGATTGGGGTCCTCACAAACTCATCCAGAAGCATATATAGGGATTTAATATCCCTTACAGCCATAAACCTTATTCTTATGAATTTTTATTTCTAAATGCAAAAGATGATGAGGAAGTGTTAGAAAGGGTAAACGTTGTTGGATTAAAGGAGGATCATTTGAGGATGATCCAAGAGGACCATTCAATTTATGTGATGGAATTTGATAGTAAAAATTCACTTTATGTAGGATGGACCCATTCAAAATTTTGGAAGGGTTAATTTTTATAATAATCCATAAAAAAGAGGCTCTTCATCATAGAGACTCCCTCTCAAATTGAAGTTAAAAGATATGAATAAGGAACCTGGGTTAGTTTAACCCAACCTTAGCAGAGTAAAAGTAGGAGACCCAATTAATTTGGACTCTAATGAAGAGGGCCAACATAGGAAGAGCAAGTTGCCAACACATTATCAATACCCATAGTTACACCCCAGGCACAAGTTATCACATTCGTAGGGGTATTAATAGACATAGAAATTTATCCAAGATAGAAAGACTCGTCCACATAGCCAAAGACCCATATTGTCTATACAAAGAATCTTAGGACTCTTACATGTAGTCCCCTAGTTGAGTTATCACAAGGCTTACCTATTGGACCCTAATACTTAGAAGTGATAAAGGAAGAGGATGTGGATTTAGAATAAAAAGATGACTCTAATGAAGATGCTGAGCTAGAAAAGGCTAAATGATTATGCCTTGTGGCAAATAAGGGTAAGGAATTAGCTTTGTAATCCACCCCAGGTACTTAGTCTATAGAGACTACCCCTTTATCTTCTATTTCTATTCCTATGTTCGGTTTTATTTCCATTTCTTCCATTTTAAAGACACCCAAGGTGGAAGTGCCTATATCCACCTCTATTAATCTATTTTCCCTAAATTCATTAATATAGTTTCCCTTTCTCAACCCAAATGTTGAGAAAGATGTTTCCTCCATTGATCCACTATCCACATCTATTCTATTCATGGCTACCTATAACATTCCTTCTAGCACTGACACTATTAGAATAATGAAAAAGAAGAAGGCATCCAAGAAAGTGGAGATGACCATGGCCACCTCATAGTTTCATGTAAATACACTTAGCTTACCCTACCCATACCATCATCCACTACATCTAAGGAAACCATTATGATAAGTTCAAGTAGAGGTAGGAGTGCCAAGCCCCAAATTATCATAGTCTATATACTTCCTTAGTTTAGAAGAGTGGATTGGTCTAAGATCATTTGGACCTCCTTGTTTGACATCCTTCTTTAGGCATACAAGAAGCAAACAATATTTGAGAAGGCCAAATAGGAGGTTGTTTTCATAACCTTAGGAGAAATAGATGTCAACCAGTTGAACATTCCTCCTTGGATTTAAGAAGCAAGACCTCCTAGTTTCCTAGTTTTAATATTTTTTAGCTCCCCTCCATCACTACTCTTTTTGATAATCCATATGTAAGGATACAAAGGGTGAAGAATATGATGATAGAGGATGAAAATGGTAGGGAGTTGATCTTTGAGGAGAGACAAGAGGTCTTCTCTCTCACTAAGAGGTAAAATAGGTTGCTTGAATAGTCCTCTTATGTTGAAAGCTTCAAAGACTTGGCTAAAGCACATAAAGAGGCCATGGTGGCCATTCATGAAGGGATGGAAATGGAAAAGTAATAATTAGAGGTAGAGGTTATACAATTGAAATAATAGGCCAAGACTATGCACATTTCAACATGCACCAAGGTAGAGGTTTAAGATTTGGCCTTTTGATGTTATAATTCTTAAGAAGCTCTAGATTTCAAATGAGATGAATTGGCCCCACCCATAAATAAAACTCATGAATTATTCAATTATTTGAGTAATGAAAATAATAAATTAAATATGTTGGCTTCATATATAGGTAATAAGGCCTATACCCATTTGGACGTTATGACACCACTTGAGGCATCTAATGCCCTCAAAATGGTAGTCATAAGAATAGATGAAGCTCAATAATGGCTAATCTCAGTTGGGGATTTACTCCCCAATTATAAATAACATGAGACCTAGGTTATTAAATTTTTTAATGATTTGAAGTTATCTAAAGTGACGGACACCATAGGGAAATTGATCAACAAGATCAATTTTGATCAACTCATACAAGAGGTAACATATAAATTCAAGCAGAGTCTACATGCCCTAGCATTGGAGGAGATAAAAGTTGAATTGAACACCATTAGGAAGAAATTTATTGAGGTGGAAATATTCAAGAGTAACTTCCAAGTAACCAAGATAGAAAAATCAAAGCTCCCTGGTCAAGTCAGCAGGATTTACTGACCACCATTGTTCAATATGGATATCATTTGATAATAGCATGACACCATAAACAAGTGTTATAAGGAGAATGTGGTAAAGAAGAAGTAACCTCAGGTTTATACTTGTAGTTTTATTTTAACATCTATAGTTTCTACTTCTACCTCCATGGCCATTGCATCAACCAAAGTGCTTGCATCCATTCAAATGACACAACCTTGAATGACTAGATTTTGTGCATGGATAATTTTGTAATGGCATATATATGTTATATATGTTTGTATTTTTTTAGTTTGAGGTATAACTGTAAATTTAAATTTTTATTTGTACACATACACATGTTGCATGCTTTTGTAAAGGCTAACTTAGACTAATTGACAACTATAAGAAAACTCTTACATAGTTTTGACTATAGTTAGAACTTAAGTTCTAACTATCACATGTAATGACTTTTGCATGAACTTGGAGGATTTGGAAAACCCTTACCCAAGCCTATTTAAATAATTGTAATACAAAATTTGAAGGGGTCATATAATTTTGAATATACAAGAGCAAAATAATTTTGATTGTCCACTCATGTGTTTGCATATTTTCTTTCCATTGTTTATGTAATTAGAGGTTATTTCTTTAGTTGTATGATTCAATAATCCTTAGTGTGCAAAAGTAGTTAATTGTTTTTGATTGTCTTGATTAATATATTAGTCTTAGATGTGAAAAAACTATTGAAAAATTAGTAATTACATTAGTTAAGATATTTGAGTTGATTGATTCATAATTCTGATTATGTATGAGCACTTTTTTTGATATAGTTTTCTGTGAGTGTGCAATAGCTACCACATATACCTCACTAATCCTGAGCTATAATCTTCTAATTAAGAGTGTGCAGCCACTACCCTAAAAAGAGAAATATTTTATTGAGGTGTGTGAGTTTCTTAGATTAGTATTTCCTTAGACTTCTAGCCATGTCTAACTGTGTGTGTGTGCGAAACAACTACAAACAACATGCATAAGTTTTGAAAGTAACTTGTCCACTTAAGAACCAACCAAGGAATGGACTTTTGAAGACCAAAAAGATTTATTTTTATTTTACCCTTACCTCCTTTTTTAATTTTATTTTAAGATCTACCCACTTTATATTAACAAACAACCATCCACCCAACTCATATATATTCTCACTTCCTTTTAGAGAACATACCTCTATCCATAAATCCTTGTCAACAACATGTTTACCCTACCAACCATTCAATCAATAGGTTGTTAAGACTGCATACCTACAACTCATGCCCTTGAGTGGAGTTCACCTCTATAAATATGATAAAATGTTAGAGGTTATCTCATTATCTATGGTATGAATGAAAAACACATTAACAGACTCCCTCATGATAGCTTTTGATTCTTTAGACCAACATTGATCCATAAATATGCAGCCTCTATTTGCATTCTAGATGGAATCAGAACATTGAGAGGCTCATATTACTTCCTACATTCATTGTAACCTTGATGACATTTATAATGATACTCTACTAGATTTTCATCTCATTTAGTCACATCCTCTATGTAACCAAAACTACTACTTGTGCTTGTAGAAGAGAGCCATTCCATTCATGACCAATCAAAAGGTAAGTATTGCATTTCAATTTATCATTATTTTTAATCAAGCTTTTATTTAGCTATCCATTTATTTTATTAAACATTATTATCAACCTTAGTTATCTATTTAATCTTTTTTTATTAGTAAACCTACCTCATTTTTTGTTCTATATTTATTAAACTTAGACATAGAGAATCAATATTGATTCATTCTAAATCGATATCGATCTTGTTAGGATCAACATTGATCTATTGTGATTAATACACATGATCTAAAACCTTATCTTAAGCTCTTGTTTTTAATACATTTATTGATTAATATTGTTTAAACATGGATTTATCCCTATAGATGACTCTACCAAATTTATTCCATGATGTGACCAACATTATTGATCTCCTTATAGTCTCCCAGCCTTTATTTATAGATCAGAGTGACATAGCCTTTGAGCTAACCCTCTGTGCCATCATCTATGCACCCTCTCATGAATATTATGAAGAATAATTAGATTTTATTTAAGATAATGTAGATTTTTCTTCTACTTATTGTGGGAAGAATACTTTATTTACATTATTGAATTAATCAAGGAAAATCTAAATTAACATTATTATCATATCTTTTATCTATTTGTGATTTCTTATGCTATTATTTTACTTAATTGAATAAATAGTGGGCTAACATCCATCTAAGGAAGTATACCACTTCCTAGAATTTATCTCTGATCAGGTAGTCCACTCATATCTCTATTAATCTATTTTAATCAAGTTTTCACATGTTGCACGTTAGCCTTCCTAACCAAAAAGGAGTTCTCATTATCACTGGATTCAAACAATGCACAAATGTCTTTTGATCCATAGGCATTTACATAAAACCTATTATTTTAAGTTTTTAGTAAATCACATTTTATTTAGAAAAAATGAAAAACTACTTAAATAACAAGTTTAACACATAGTCACATCAAAATGACTATGTTCTGTCTGTGTTAATCTTCATCAGATATAGGTTACTAGATAGAATAGGTTGATACAATACTCTTCTTCAATTTTAGATAAGAATACAAGGTTGAATAGGTCAAGTTTGTAATCTCATTCTCTTTCCCAACATCTAGATCAACAAACTAGGTTAAATAGGTTGACTTACTCATCTTATTCTTCAACACATAGAGTTTTGAAGAACTAGGTCAAATCAGTGGACTTAGTTTATAGAATTTAGAAGCAACATTTAAATCACTTTATCATAAAATTTGGAATGATAATCATCTTCAAATCCACCAAGGTTTCTCTATTTCCTTTCTTAGTAATTTTAGTACTTCCTTTCAGTTCTATTTTATACAAACTAGCAGTCTTCAAAATTATAACCCTACAACAAACTAAGTCAACCTAGTCAACTATTATGCAAAATATTAGTGACCTAGTCAACTCTGTTCTATAGCCTATCTTTTATCTAAAAGACATAGTCAACCTATTTGACTCTATTCTTTAAGACCTTGATTATGTAAAATATTAGTGACCTAGTCAACTCTGTTCTATACTATTTGCATATAATGTCATCTGAACTGACTCTGTACTATTCTGAATCAAGGATCAATAACTATTTTCTAGCAATTAATTCAAACATTAATTTTTAGTTATTTGATTGCTTATAGTAACTCACATTGTCTAAATATGTGGTTTTTTGAATTACCATTTAGTTACACTATTTTGATATTTTACACACACTACCAAATCACACAATGTTCAAAACACATTTGATATGTTTCTTTTTATGGCCTACCTACTTGCATTTCATCACCAAGGGGGAATCTGACTTGGTTTTTTGGCCAAGTATAAACATATGATTAATGGAATATATTGGAAAAGCACTAAACACCCTTGTTACTGTGGGATTGTGAAGTGATGGGTAGGTTCCAATACCAATCTAATACCATTGACAATATAGATACCTTTTAACTTAAAAATCTTATAACCATCCATAGATTCCTTTTTAGTTCTTTATTTTTAGCCAACTATCTTATCAAACTTAAATCAATACTTTCTAATAATCTAATAAAACTTAGGATGACCACTTAGTTATCACTTACTTTTATATTTATTGTTTGCTCTCTAATCATTGAGTGTTGTATTATAAAAAATTGCATTGGCTAGCATTTATGTAAGTTTTTATGTTATGTGCCCCAAATGGATCACTCACATTGATCCACTTATTTGTGTGTTTTATTTCATTTTTTGCTTCACTTATATTGCAAAAATTTCCCCTATTTTATCACACTATCATTATGTTTGGTATAATTTCTTACAAACTATGTTTTTCCTTATTAGTAGTACACAGTTGACTTGTATGACTATGTATCCTTCTCATCCTGCTTTATCTCCTAGTTTGTAATATAGAGTTGACCTGTATGACTCTATATCCTTTTCTGCTAACCAAGTTACATAATTAAGTTGACATGTACAAATTTTTATCCTTACCATCTTATTTTATACCTTGTCTATAGTACAAATTCAACCTATATGAATCTGTACTCTTCTCTGTCTAATGGATTATAAAACATAGTCAACCTATTTTATTTTGTATTCTTTATGCCTCTTTATTTTTGCATCATCTTAGTATTCCTTAATGTTTTACCCTCATCATGAACTTCTTATTTGAAGATAACACTAATTTAAACTCAACATATATGATGATATTTACCAACCCCATTAGGTTTTCCCATAAGTAGATTGTGTCTCCTACCCTAGATGAAGTTAATATGCATGTAGCCATTCCCAGTACAAACTATGGGACCCCTCCTCATTCATCTTCAATTTGAAACCCTCTTTTATCTTTATAATATCAACCTAAATTAGAATATAATTCATAAATGTTCTTCTTCATCAATGAATTTACTCAACATCAAAGAAAATATCCTTCTACTATTTACCATCTTATGATTAGTGGTCAAACTAAATATCCCCATGTACCTTCTCACACATTATCACATGGATTTGGGGATAATAACTTCTTTGCCTCTCAACCTCTTCCTTCTCTTTTGACACTTCTCATACTATGACCTCTTCCTCTTTGATTTCTTCTACCTCCATGCCAAATATATCTACTAACATGGTAGGTTCTACATCAAGTGGGCCTCTTTTAAGACCCACTCTTCTCAATTATTCCACTAGTGTATCATTTTCTACCTATGGTAATCATGCCTCTAGTGCTACTTATTGTCATCTCTCTACTAGTGAATATTTTTTCACACAAGCAACTCATGCTACTAGTGCCTCACTTACTTACAATTCCTCTTAAGCTACTAATAACACGCATGCTACCAATCATAGTGGTACCCAAGCCGCTAATACCAATGCCAATGCTTCACATAATACAAATAAAACCACTCAAACCCATCAACTTCTCTTACAAAATCTTAACTAAATGAATGCATTTCAAGATAATAATGCCAACCAAATGATGCAAATGTAAAATCATCTTATCCATCTCCAAAATCACCTTCAACATTTTCCATGGGGAATGTATAACCAAAATGAACCCCCACCTCCTCTTTAGGATTCCCATGGTAATGTCATCTTTTAACCTCATCTTGTTAACAAAGTAATCAAGCACCTTCAAAACTGTTGCATCCTGATTCCCTGTGTAGACACCGAAATCGTGTCTAACCCTTGGTCATTCTCCCCTTCTCTCCCCTTTACCATTACCCTATGACCCATTTATGACCCCCATTTTATTCTCCCATGCCTATTTAGCCCCTATCGACCATTTTCCCATGAGCCTTGACCCTGACAGCATGTAAGAATGAGCAGGAGGCTAAAATTAGCCTGTCCCCATTCTACATCTATCAGCGTCGATCACTACTCGGCTGACGTCACCGACATCGATCACTACTCAGCCGACGTTAGCAGTTCTGCTGGCATTAGTTATCCTTAACACTGCGTTCTCAACCTGAATGCAGGATCTGTTATCCATTATTCATTATTCAGTTCTCAATTAGTTTCTCGATCGGTTATCAGACCTTCTTTCAAAACATTATTTCATTGGACCTTCGAGGAGGATCAACCAACTTTTCATTCAATCAATTTGCAATCAAATCTCTCTGACTCTCTCTCTCAGGTACAGGTATTCTACTTCAGTCATCTCACTAGAGGTCCACTACATCAAACTTCTGCAACACATTGACAACAACAATCATGTCTCCTACTCTATCTTCAGCAAGTAACAAGTAAGCGTTTGTTCTGTGCTTTTATTTTATTTTTTGGCTATTGTTTTTAATTGATATCACCACCTAGATTTAGCTTCAGACCATAGATCTGACTTGACTTCTTCTTGTATCACCTCTATCCACCCTTTCCAGAATATACAGTCTATAACTCTACCCAAATCCCTGCACTGACCCCCAAACAATCCCTCTGACTCCCAAACAGGTCCCCTAACCCTCAGATGAAACTTTAGACCATTCTACAGTCCTGAACCCTGTCTAGACCCGACTAGACCTTGTCCAAGAACTACTATCCCGACCGATGCCAGTCATTACCCCTACCGACATCAGCATCTTAACCAACGTCGGTGACCTTCCTTAATCGACGCTGGCATAGAGACTGATGCCGACGACTGTGTAAAGTAGTTTGCTGCATATCAGGTATGCATTTTGCTTTTTGTCTTTTATTTCTTTCATTCTATCTTTCATTATTTCTATTTCTGTCAAATATTCTATTTTTTTATCAGTGGATTGATATCCCTCAAGGAAGTTTTCATACTTCTGGGATCAAGCTATTGCTTGGCAGCCCACCATCTCCTCATCTAACATTTTTCGTGTTTTAGTCTCTTTTTATTTTAGGTGTCATCCTCCACAACCAAAGAGGATTTCTTGCTATCATCTGATTTTGGTGCACACGACTTCATCCAGGTACATACAAGCCTCAGACCATTCTTCTTAGTTTCTTATTTCTCTCTTTGAATGTAGAAAGTGAATATCGTATAGAAACATTCTAGCACGCCTGGTGGGACCTTAGGGTCTTCCTTGGGTTCTTTTCTTTCTATTTATATAGGTGCATTAGGTTTCTCCTTTTTCACCTCTTTCTTCTCTTCTAAATGACATCATAAGCAGGATTAAAAAGAAATTTTTTTTCTTTTCTTGCATTTCAAACTAGTCAAAATTCATATTCTTCAACCCTTTCTCAACTTGCTTTCATACGAACTCACATTTTGACTTGGGCTTAAAACACATTGCATATCATTTCTTATTGTTTGCATTTCTTAGTCTACACCTAGTAATTAATAACCGCATATTGAATTAATCGTAGTCCACTTTATGTTACACAACTGAACCACTTGCACAAATCAAACATCAAAACTCACTTGAGACAAGGCCCGACTGGGATTTCATTCCCCAACGGATACCTTACCCATCCCGGTGATCCTACTTGGATTTCATCACCAAGGGGAAAGCCCACTCTGTTCTCTAGCAGAGGATAATCTCTAGGGGAAGTATATTTTGGCTAAGCAGGCCTAGCTTATCACTGGACTCGTGAAGTGAGGGGAGCTTGCTTCTTAGCACCAGGCCAAGTACGGAACCTAACCCAGAATTTTAAGTGCCTAAACAAACCTGAAACCAGCTCTAGACTACTTCTTCTAGGACCCATCTCAAAATCCAATCTTCCTCACACATTCTAAGGCATAAGCCACCAAGATCCTAATAATTTATTCTTAGGGATTTAACATTTAAGGTCTGCTTGTGTTCTTCATCTTTTCTGTTCTTATCTGCTTGTTTGAGCTTGTGAGGACATTCTTTCTTACCTTGAATGGTTCTGACTCACAGTCAAACCAAGGCTCTTGTCGACCACGCGAGGTGTCAACCTCTTCCATCTTCCCCATCCATAACCAGTCCTATAATGGAGTTCCACTTGGAGACCGAAAGAACTCCTACTCAACCAACCCCAACCCAGTCTCCCATTATCCCTGAAGGGGACCAAGATTTTGAAAGATTCTTGGACCTCAATGGCAGAGCCCTTCAATATTATCTCGCATGAAGCCGAACGTGAGACTCCTTAGGCAACCCAATCTATGGGATGCCGACTTCCTTAGTCGAGACAATGATCACATCAACAACATCTACAATTCAACCTATAGACAATCAAGCCAACACCTCGAATAATAACTCAACCGTGTCCTACCTTCAAAATTTAGCCTCTCCTTCTAGACCTACCTCCATAGGGGTTCCGACACCCCCTCAACCTCAAACTACTCAACCAAATCCTACACCTTTCCAAAACCTAGTGGTCTCTATCCCCCCTACTCTTGCACCTATCAACACAAGAGTAACTGTCTACCCTTCAACAAGTGTGGCCACTCCTCAACCATCTTTGATAGCCCCTATCCAACTTGTGCCTACCAACCCCATTACACAAGTGCCCTTGGCTTCAACTTCTGCCTCGATAACTAGCTACCCATATGTTGCACCTACACAAGCGCAACCAACCACATCATATGCCCCTCTCAATACCTTCCAAGCGCCTTATAATCTAGGGGGTGCTCCACCCGCCAATCCGTCAGCATACATCATCAAAATGTTGATGGACAAAATGTCCAGTCTTGAGACCTTTATTTCTGGTTCATGCAATGCCCTCTCATATGAGCAAATTTGCAATGAGCCCATTCATCCTTCCGTCCTGATCTGACCATACCCCAACCAGTGGGAACTTACTAAATTCTCTTGTTTTCAGAGCAAGGAAGACCCGCAATAGCACCTACAGGCTTTCAGACATGCCTGTTATCTCATTGCCCACGATGATGCTTAGCTTTTATGCACTTTCCTATGTCCCTCTCTAGCACTACTCTTGACTGGTATAGCTCCCTTGCCAGCCATTCTCTCTTTACATTCACTCATCTGGCCCAAATCTTTCTCAACCATTTCTCTATCAATATCACCAAAAAGGTCTCAATCACAGACCTCTATTCTATTCGGCAGTTCAAGGACAAATCCATAGCTGATTTTGTTGCTCACTGGAGAAGCCTTATCAATCAGCTCTCATTTTCCTTACCCCAACTTGAACTTATTAAACTTTTCTCCCAAGCCTGCGCCAAGCATATTTCTTCTACCTTGTAGGTTCAGACCTTCCACACCTTTGACGAAGCCTTCATGATGGCCTGCAAGCTTGAATTACATGCCGTCGAGGAGAACAAAGTCAAGTTGCAGAGTAAGAATCCCAACTCCAAGACCAATGACTCCTCTTCTTGTAAGATTTCTTCATCTAACCCCAGGTCTAAAGCTTTAGCAAACACTATGGTCGTTAGACCTTCATCCTCTTCGCCTTCAACCAACCAACCTGAGCCATCCACATCCCAAAGCATCACTCGCCAATTCCAACAGAGATACATACAATGACAGTATACTCCACTTAGAGAATCATACACATTTTTGCTGGAAAAACTTGTCAAATAGGGGGTTCTCAATCTCCCCCAAATTTGACCACCTCTACAATTTGATCCCTCACGCGCCATCCCTGCGTGGTATAGGGAAAATGACTTCTGTAACTACCACCATGTTAAAGGTCATGACATGGGCAACTATAAGACCCTTAAAAACATCATCCAAGACATGCTGGAAAAGGGTGACCTTGTCCTCAACAATCCCAATGTGCCATCCAATCAGGGCATCGACATCTTCAAACAACCATTCCCCAATCATCTTCTGACCCAAAACAATGTCCAGACCATGACTAACAACATTCACAAACACAATGTATGAATAGTCAATACATTCTCACCCTTCATCCCCAACCAGACTCTTTCACAAACTCAAGAAGTTAGTCCACCCCTCAGTCCATCGCATGTGGATGAACCTCCCTCTCTGGTTAGTTCTCCGTCAACTTCTCTTATATTGGAGGACGCCTTGACCATACTAGCTCCACCGGTCTCACCATCCTCCTTCTTGCTACCTATGGAGGACCCGACCCTTCCTACTCCTCAACCGCAAGTGGAGGGCACAATCATTCTTGCCCTTTACCCTCTTAAGGAACCTCATTCTCCAGTTTCTTCTCCACCCAAGGAAGAACCTGTCTCTCCTCTATCTCCAACCAAAGATGAACTTGTCATGACTTCATCATGCCTTGGGTCTAAGACTGCTACACCAGTTTCATCTTTAACCCCACAACCGTCCACATCCTCTCAAAGACCCAAGCCTCATCCAACATCTTCTCAGCCATTTTCTTGATTAGTGGAGAAACTCAAACTTCTCCCTTCAAGGAAAGTGGAGCATCAGGTATTGTGGGAGTGTCTCACAGCTCTTCAACATGCTTGTGCCCTCTCATCTCATGCTGCTAATCCACCAATGGCAGAATCTCCCAAGACTCTCAACAAAAACTAGACTTCCACTTTTAGATCGTCTACACCTCAACCAACTACATTAGGACCGAAACCCTCATCTACCCCGTCTAAACCAATTAAGTCACTCAGCGTTTGCCCTGTCTCCAACCTCACTCATCCACAAGTGAAGGTGGACTTAGACCAGACCTCGACCAATAGTAGTCTTCAAATCAAATCCAAGAAGACTGCCAAACCATAGAGGCGAACTCCTCCTCCCCCATCACTATTGCCCTCTATTTTGGGCCCTCATCCTTCGACCTTGATCAAAATCCTCCCCACTCCAACCTATAATCAAAACTAGTTGCCTCCTCTGCTTCCTTTGCCTACCACCAGCCTATCCTCTCCAAAAATTTTGGCACCTCTCATGAAGAAGGTGTCATCTTCATCTGTTGCCGCACCATCAACCCAGAAGGTGGCACATAAGTCTCCTCTAACACCACCCAAGCAAAAGTCACCAGCATTGCACACATCAATGAGCACAGACCCTTTGGTGGGCTCATACTCTTTGATATTGCACTAACTTTTGCAGACTTCTAGCATAACCCTTTCATCCATCAGTCCCTTCCAACCTCTCAGATCTAAGGCCTCCTGGTTTGACGATACAAAGATTTGCCTATATCATCGTACGCTAGGACATGATACCGAGACTTGTTGTGCCCTCAAGGTCGTCATTTATCGCTACATGAAGAAGGACATTCTTCTTCTTGAGGACACTATCAACTGACCCCCAACACTTTCCCACATTCCTCCAACCTCTTTAACCACATCAACATCTCATCAGCAGGCCATGATCCCTTCATCTCCTTCATCCCCTATCTTCAAAATCAATGCCATTCACATAACCACTAGGTCACAAAAGGATAAGGCAAAAGAAAAAGCTACCATTCCTTGGGCCTACCCTTTCATCTAGCCACCTCAACCACCCAAGCCTAAGATTTCTATCCTCGGCGTGCCTCAACCCTCTTCTTCTTCCTCTTCAGGGGCGATTCATGACTCCATGTTAAAATAGCTTCACCAGATGCCGTGAAGATGTCCCTTTATGACCTCATCCAAGCCTCACCCCAGCATTGTCAGGCCCTCATCCGAGCCTTGCAGGTAGCGGAGGTCCAACCCGAAGACCCCCAACCACTCGCTGCCCTGGTCCACTCTTTATCCCCTGTCACCTCCATCACTTTCAGTGATTCTAAGATTCCTACATCTAACATAGAAGATTAGGATGCCACCCTCTTCATCACTACCTATGTTGGTCAGACATGTATTAAGCATGTTATGATTGATAGAGGCACTAGCATCAATATTATCTCCACCGACGCCTTTAATCAATTGGCCCTCCCCAAGAATTACGTATCCAAAACTGACGCAATCTTGTGATCCTTCAATGACACCACTGCCACAACCATTGGCACAATCATCCTTCACATTTGCATTGGTCCATGCACAGTCCCAGAGCTCTTTTATATCATCGAAGGAGAGTTTTAATATAACATCTTACTAGGCCGACCCTGGATCCATGCCATGGCTTGTGTTCCCTCTACCCTACACCGTTGTGTGAAATTTGAGCACGACGGGCAAGTCCACACTATTCCCACTGACCCATCACCTTTCAAAACTTGTAAAACAACCTATCGGCCAAACGACGTCCTCATCCCTATCAAACCATCAACCCCAACACTGCCTCCATCCATGGAAGCTTCGACTAGTTTGCAATCAGCGGTCGACCTCACCCCTCCTCTTCAAGTGGTAATCAAAGACCCCATGGAAGACATCTTCCAATGAATTTCACTTGGGGAATATCACTTGCTAGCCTTAGACATGTTCCAAACTCTGCAAGAGTATGGACGCCTTCACCACAGCCCCAGTTATGATCACCAGATCAGGATGGTCATGCCTTATGGTCCTCCTCACCTCCAAACCAATCTTGTCTATGGGGGGCTCAATCAAGCTCCTACTGATGGCAATCCTCTCTCTTCACTGCAACCATTCACATCAGACTTCTCATTTCTTGGCAACCCTGCCTTTGCACACACCTACCTTTACAGGTGTGTATGGAAGGGTTTTGGCTTCAGACGCTATGAGCAAGGATCCCATCAGCCCATCAAACTGCTCAATGATGATGATGCCAAGAAATGGTATGGCCTTGGATACCACGACCCCACTCAGGCCCCTATAGACCTTTGCCCTGAACCCACCATTGATCAATCTCTTCATAGCTCACCCATTCTTCCCTCTTCACCTATGGAGTCGATAGTTTCCATCCCTCCTAGTTTTTTTTTGCATAAACACCATCCGCCTGGAACCCCTGACCTATCAGATAAATAGGGTGTCTAGGTCTCTCCCTCTCATTTATCCCAGCATGATAGAGGATGAGTCAGCGACCATTCACACTGTCCACTATGTTGACGATGATGCCATTCTTTCCTACATGGGCACCGATGACTCTTTCATCCAGCGCTCTCTCCCTTCTGAGACTCAGGTTATGTTAAATGAATCAACCATTGACATCAACCTCCCTTCTTCTGATGTTCCTCACATCTTAAAGATTGGTCAATCTTTAGACGCTCAGGAGTAGCTAGACTACACCTAGTTCCTCTCAAACCATAGTAAGGCCTTTGCCTGGACCTACCATGACATGCTTGGCATCGACCCCACCATAGCTACCCATAACATAGTCACCAAACTAGAGGCTAAACTTGTTAGGCAAAAGCTTCAAAAGATGCATCCTCATGTTATACTCCTTGTCAAAGAGGAGCTTCAATGCCTTCTTTCTATCTCTTTCATCTAGCCCATTGATTACCTGCAATGGGTCTCTAATATCATCCCTATCACCAAGGTGACTGGGGGGATCTGGATCTGCACAGACTATCACAACCTTAACCTAGCCTATCCCAAAGATGACTTTCCTCTTCCCAACATTGACCAGCTTGTTGATCTTATGGCTGGCCATGAGATGCTATCTCTCATGGATGGGTTTTTAGGATATAATCAAATCCTGATTACACCAGAAGATCAGCACAAGACTACCTTTATCTCCCCATGGGGGACTTTTTGCTATCAGGTCATGCCTTTTGGCTTGAAGAATGTAGGTGCCACATATCAGCGTGCCATGACTTACATTTTCCACAATCTCCTCCACAAAATCATGGAGGACTATGTGGATGACCTGCTCAGCAAGTCCAAGCTTTACTATGACCATTTGACCATTCTCAAAATCATCTTCTCTCGCCTTCTTCAATACAATGTCCACCTTAACCCCAAGAAATGTGTCTTTGGGGTCCTCTCTGGCAAGCTCTTAAGCTTTATCATTTCTTTCTATGGCATCGAGATAGATCCCACCAAGATTTGCGCTATCCTCGAGATGCTGCCTCCAACCAATCTCAAGTAGCTTCGCAGTCTACAAGGGAAGCTCTAGTCCATTCGTCATTTCATCTCGCAGCTTTTTGACCACTGCCAACCTTTTCATCATCTCCTTAAGAAGAATGTCTCCTTTAAATGGGATAAGGACTGTCAAGAGGCTTTTGAAGCCCTCAAACACTATCTGGTCTCTCCACCAATCCTCATTCCACCTAAAGATGACCAACCCTTCTACCTTTACATCTCTATCACCAACCATTCGTTAGGTGCCATGATCGTGCACCGAGATGAGCATCACCATGAGTAAGTGGTCTACTATATCAGCCAAACACTGGTCGACTATGAAAGTCAGTATAGTGATACCGAGAAACTCTATTTGGCGTTAGTCTTTACTGCTACCAAGCTTCGCCACTATCTTCTCAATCACAAAACCTTTGTCATCACTCATACCGACCCTCTTAAGTTTATGCACTCCAAGCCATATCAACATCAACGTATGGCTCGGTGGCTCATGCTGCTTGCTGAGTTCAACCTCGAATTCATCCAGTAGAAATCCATCAAGGGGCAAACCATCACTGATCAACTGGCAGATGCCCCTCTTCCCAATAATTAACCTTCACAGTGCGAGTTCCCTAACGAGTCTATCACCGCACTTTCCACCGATGACACTGTCTACCAAATGACCATGTTCTTTGATGGCTCCAAATGTCAACTTGGTGGGGGTGTAGGAGTTATTCTCATCCCACTCAATAGTGAGCCCATGCCTCTATCTTTCAAGCTTGACTTTAATTGTACCAATAATATGGCTGAATATGAGGCCTTAATTTTGGGACTTCAGACCACCCTCTCTCTTAGCATCAAGTCCATCAACATCTTCAGTGACTTGTACCTTGTTGTCAATCAGGTCAACAATTATACCTCTATAAAAATGAAATTTTACAAAGGTATAAAAACCATGCTGGTATTCTTTTGGCCTCTTTTGACCATTACCTCTTATAGACTGTTCCTCGATCCATGAATAAGTTTGCTGACACCATGGCTTCTCTCACCTCACATATTCCATCTTCATCATCGTCATGTAGAATTTTCATCACGGTGCATCATCTGCCATTGCCTTCATACCTTTCTTCTAACAATGTCAACACCATAGACTCTAATCCATGAGATGTTTGGTATAAACAACTTGTAGACTACTTATCTCATTTTATCATCCCTCCCAATCTCTCTAGCAATGCACAGTGGGATTTCATCAAACGCAGAGCTCACTATACCACACTAGGGGGTCTTCTCTATAAGCGAGGCTTCGACGGCCTCTTTCTTTGCTGTCTAACCTCCACTAAAGCCTCTCATGCCATTAAACAAGTCCATGATAGAATTTGTGGTGGACACTTCAGTGGGAACTTGGTTGCCAAGCACATCCTTCGTCTGGGCTATTATTGGCCCACCCTTCATCAAGACTGTAGCGACTATGTTCGGCATTGCATCAAGTGTCAACAGCACTCTAACTTGCTTCATCTTCCTAGTCATGCCTTACAAGTCACCTAGGATTTCTTTTTCTTAGTGGGGCTTAGATCTCATCGGTGAGATTAACCCTCATTCGTCTCTTTGTCATCAATCCATCATCACCGCCACCGAGTATTTCACCAAGTGGGTGGAAGCCATTCCTCTCATCTCCACAAAAGCCAACAAGATTGTCAACTTCATCAACACCCACATCATCTGTCATTTTGGTGTCCCTCACAAAATCATCACCGACAATGGCAAGTCCTTCAAAAACAAGACCATCCAAAAACTTTGTGACTCATTTGGCATCAAACTCAGTTGCTCTTCACCTTACTACCCACAAGCAAATGGGCAGGCCGAGGCTTCCAACAAAATCTTGACTAAAATTCTCATGAAGGTGGTCAACGACAATAGAAGGGATTGGCATATTCACATTCCCTTCAGTTTGTGGGCCTATCACACTAGCATTCAAACTGCCACGGGTGCTACCCCTTTCTCTCTAGTGTACAGAACAAAGGCTGTCTTACCTCTCAAAGTACAAATCCCATCTCTCTACATCTCTCTGCATGACATTCTTTCTAACGATGACTTTCATCAAGATCACTTAGCTCAACTTGAGTTACTTGACGAGCGTCGTCTTGCTGCCCTCAACCATCTCCATGTCTATCAACATCGCATCAAGCGAGCCTATGACAAAAATATGTGAGAATGAGATTTCAACATCAGAGATCTCATCTTCAAAGAGAATCAACACGTGACCAATATGGAGTGAAGTAAATGAGGCAATTTTTCCCCTAATTGGCTTGGACCTTTCATTATCATGCACAAGTATGGATCAGGGAGGTATCATTTGTCTTCTATCGACGAACGGCCAGAACTTGAGCCTCTTAATGCGTTGCATCTGCGACCATTCTACTGTTAGTCGAGTACTCATCCACTTGACATTTACCTTGAGCTCATCACTTGAGCAATCCTCATCCTCTTAGTCCTCATTCCGTTCAACCCTACTCCCCTTAACAAATCTTATATAACCCTTTTATACAGTATGGATACTTTATCCTAATAAAAGGGAGCCCTTGACCTTATATAGTCTTGTCCATGACTCACATTTTTGTCAAAACAAATCAAGATGTCAAAATACCAAAGTCACCAACTCAACTCAAAAAGCAGACTGCTCCCTTGAAGGATAGTTGTACTATCATTACTGTAGCTAATAGACTGCTCCCTCGAAGGACAGCTATTCAAAGCCCTTATATATAAAGCAAAAATATAGACCACTCCCTCTAAAGATGGCTATGACTAAATCTTGCTACATACATCACCTTTTCTTAGAAGCTTCCCGCATCGATCAGCTTCAAAAATGGCCACCAAGCAAATGACATCTCTATGTGGACTTCCCGCATTGATCAGTCTGCACCAAAAAAAAAAAGGGGTCATGGACTTGGCTTGTAGTTGTCTCAGGGTCTCCTATAAAAGGGACAAAGTTATCTCTGCTCTAAAATGGGTTACCCTATCCTCCTCCTATCACCTGCTCAAGGGACTTCAAGCTCACTTTAATGTCAAAGTGATTCGATTACCTCTCTAACACAACCTATGGTCAACGATGTCATGCATGAATGGGGCTCTTGGTTTTAATAACCCCTATCTATGCTGTCCTTTTGGTCCTTGTTAATGAATAGGTGAATATGCCTTTTACTTCTTTTGCACTTTGGTCACATTCAACCAAATTATTTTCTCAAACCAAACCAACCTCAACATTTTTAAACCACCAACATCATCATAGTCCATTTCACATAGTTTCTATAGACACTAATACACATGAAAACTATTGACCAACCTCCATTTATGTTAAGCATAAACCAATACTTGCTGAAGCATAAATGGACCCAATTCATTTTTAGCATACATCCATCACGTCTATGGAAAATTGCTAGGAATGAAAGACCCCTCAACCACTGTTACAACATACACCATTTGGAAATGGCTGTAACATCTTCTTTCTCCTCATCATTTTGACACATGACCACACCCATCATCGACCATTTTATCTCTTAGTCTGAACTACATTGGTCTGAGGTCCCTTCCAATTTGGGCTATGTAGGCAGCACTTAGATGACATGACATCTTCTGGGGTTAGCTCGACCACCCTTGTTTGTTCATCTCTCTGATGGACAAACCTTCTTTCTTCCTTTTGACCATGACTTGCCCTCGACCAAGACCAATCCATTACCTTTGACCCTTCCTCCCTTTTAGGGAGAACTACATTGGCCTGAGGCTCTGTAGTATGGGCTATGTAGGTAGCACTCAGTGTTCTGAGGTTAGCTCAGCCACATTCTTTCGTCCACCCATTCATTCGACCAATCATCTATCTCGAGCCGTCTCGACCAACCACTTTGGAGATCATGCCTATCTCCTCCGACCTTGACCACTTCCAAGACGACTTCACCTTGGTTGTTTTTGCATGTATGCTACCCATGTATGGTTAGCAAAATTGTGCGCAACCCATATTTTTGACCCTCACAAGTATAGGATCGCAAGCTAGTTGATCCCTACTACTTGTGACTTTTCATGTTTCTAAGAGCACTTCCTGAGCCCCGGATACCTAGAACACGATGACCCTTTGGAGCTACAGCTTTGATTGAATAATCTGATCAGCTATGACCACATGCTGGGGCCCAGTTACTTCAATTTTGGCACTCCTCAACCCTTGACCTGTGACAATTTAACCTGACCATCTCGTGAAGTGGTATGCATGCAATTATAACTATTACAGCATTCACCCTCACCATTTTTTTCATCCACTCTTTGTCAAATCAACACCCAATTCCCAGTTCCCTTCCCTTGACTCCTGCTTTGAGGGGGAATACCTCATCTCATCCGGTATAATCAACCTCCTATTTTTGTGTTGTAGTTCATTCGAACAACCAACAGGATAAAATTGACTTTATCCCACACCTGGGGCAACTAACTTCTATTTTTGTCTTGCAGTTCATCCAGAACAACCAACAAGACAAAAAGGGGCAAATGTAGACACCAAAATCATGTCTAACCCTTGGTCGTCCTCCCCTTCTCTCCCCTTTGCCATTACCCTATGTCCCATTTATGACCCCCATTTTATTCTCCCACACCTATTTAGCCCCTCTCGACCATTTTCCCATGAGCCTTGACCCTGACAGCATGTAAGAATGAGCAGAAGGCTAAAATTAGCCTCTGTCCCCATTCTGCATCTATCAGCGTCGGTCACTACTCGGCCGATGTCGCCGACGTCAGTAGTTCTGTTGGCGTTGGTTATCCTTAACACTACGTTCTTGACCCAAATGCAAGATCCGTTATCCGTTATCCATTATCCGTTATTCTTTATTCAGTTCTCAATCAGTTTCTCGATCGGTTATCAGACCTTTTTTCAAAACATTATTTCATTAGACCTTTGAGGAGGATCAACCAACTTTTCATTCAATCAATCTACAATCAAATCTCTCTGACTCTCTCTCTCAGGTATAGGTATTCTACTTCAGTCATCTCACTGGAGGTCTGCTACATCAAACTTCCGCAACACACCGATAACAATAATCATGTCTCCTACTCTATCTTCAGCAAGTAACAGGTAAGCATTTGTTCTGTGCTTTTATTTTGTTTTTTGGCTATTATTTTTAATTGATATCACCACCCAGATTTAGATTCAGACCACAAATCTGACTTGACTTCTTCCCGTATCACCTCTATCCACCCTTTCCAAAATATACAGTCTGTAACTCTACCCAGATCCCTGCCCTAACCCCCAAACAATCCCTCTGACTCCCAAACAGGTCGCCTAACCCTCAGACAAAACTTCAGACCATTCTGTAGTCCTGAACCCTATCCAGACCCGACTAGACCCCATCTAAGAACTACTGCCCCGACCGACGCCAATCATTACCCCTACCGACATCGGCAACTTAACCGACGTTGGCAACCTTCCTTGACCGACGCCGGCACAGAGACCGACGCCGATGACTGTGCAAAGTAGTTTACTGCATATCAGGTATGCATTTTGCTTTTTGTCTTTTATTTCTTTCATTCTATCTTCATTATTTCTGTTTCTGTCAAATATTCTATTTTTTATCAGTGGGTTGATATCCCTCAAGGAAGTTTTTGTACTTCTGGGATCAAGCTTTTGCTTGGCAGCCCACCATCTGCTCATCTAACGTTTTTTGTGTTTTAGTCTCTTTTTCTTTTAGGTGTCATCCTCCATAACCAAAAAGGAGTTCCTGCTATCATCTGATTTTGGTGTGCACGACTTCATCCAGGTACATACAAGCCTCAGACCATTCTTCTTAGTTTCTTATTTCTCTCTTTGAATGTAGAAAGCGAATATCGTATAGAAACACCCTGCTAAGCAGATTATTCATGGATATTTATAGTAGACACATATGATATTGGTTATATGTCTGACTAATATTGAGATTTATGCTATTATGGGGTAGTATAATATTTCTTAGATACATGCTGATACATGATTACTTACTATGAGTTGGTTAATGTATACATTTACATTTTGATCATATTAATGGGTTATTTCAATTACATTTACTACTATATGTTTATCATGTAGTATGATCTAATTACTTACATGTTGTGAGGTGGATATGGGAAAACTCATCCCTTATAGTCTATTAGAAGGAGAGAATAATCAGAGAGGGTGACATAGATGGAGACGTCAAAGGTTGATAGAGATCTAGTGAGAATCCTACACACACCAAAATAGTTAGCATATGGTAAAAATGCATTAAAAATAGTTCCTAATGGTGTGCTTATTACTTGTTTGGAGTGTTATTTTTTGTGGTTTGCCAGAGTAGGTAGAAATATTGTAATGAATTCTTTTACATGTTTGGCATGTTTTATTATTAATTTTAGTAGGAATATTTGTGGCAAAAGTAAATTTAAAATATAGATTATTTGTAATTTTGAAATTACCATTTGAATTTGCTATAGTATGTTTGGATGTTTATTTAATTTAGTAAAATTATGGAGTTTTAGAATTCAATATTATAATATATTAATAAAAAAATCATTAGAAAGGGAAAAAAATAGAAAAGATAATAAAACATAAAAAAAAGAAATAATTAAAATTTAGAAAATCTGAAAAGAGTTAAATATATTAAAAATAACAAAAAAAAAACAAAAATCTAGAAAAAGGGGAACTACACCTATTTCTCATAGAAAGAGTTTGAGAAAGGGATCATCCAAGATGTTTTTTGGAAGAGAAGGTCATGAGGAAGCAAAGGGGGCACTGCATAGGAAAAAGTCACAAAGTTTAAGTGAATAGTTTATCAAGTAGGTGTCATATTTTAATTTAACAATTGTTTCTCAAGCTATATGATCTGTGTGTATAGTTGGGCACTTGAACATTTTGATTTCCAATATATTGGGCTATAATTCATTAGCATTTTTAGTATATAACATTCTGTGTGTTTCCCTTATAGAACATGAAAACCATGTTTAAAGTTTCCTTAAAACCTACTATATATTGTATATGTAATTATATATATTTTTGGGTAAGTTGGGTCAAATATTTACCACTTTTCAAAGCCTGTAAGGTCACTATAGTTAAGCCCAAGCATCAACTAAAATAGGAAAAATGTTGCAATATTAATTTTAAAAAAATTAGTAAGACATAATTGGATGTATGAATAATAATAAAACCCAACTAGTATCTTATAGAATCACTGTTACTCCCTTTTTTAGCATGCATTTAATCAAGGAATTACCTTAAATGATAAGATTTGCTAATTGTAATAGTTCACTATAATTTATTAATTTATGGTGCCACTAAGACGAATTTAACAATCTCAATTATATTCCATTATCCTCAAAGTTTTTATTCTTACATGGCATCAACCCAAAATAAAGATACTCAGCCATGTAAGAAGGTAGAAGCATTAGTGTATGTGTGAGATTCACTACTTTTTTTTAACCTAGAAAAGTCACTAGAGGTTATATGACCTATCATAAAACATCCTTTCATAAGTTATATGGAAGTTAAGTGTAAATAAGTTTTACTAGACCTGGGAATAAGTCAACTTATTTTATGTACAACCTACTATAATTTATTAAAAAAAACTGTATATTTGATGTTCTAGATTAAAAAGTCCTTATCAATTTATGATTAAACTTTAGCCTATTGTCAGGATTAATTCATTATTTTATTAGTTACCTAGAGATAATAAAATGTATTTACCATTTTGCTTCTATATAAATTGGTTTGGCATGATGTTGATGGTGTCTACTTATGGGGGTCTTTTATACATTTTATTGAGTCGCTATATAACTATGATAAGTCAACATGAATTCTAATGAAAACATTTTAGTAATTTTCTAGCCTATCTAATCTTAGTGGCTCACTATATATGCTCTTGTAAATCCATATAAATAATTTAAATTGTTGCCTATGTAAAAGACATCCTTGTGAATATTTGATCTACCATTTTGTATAACTCTATCTCTCTCTCTCTCTCTCTCTATATATATATATATATATATATATATATATGTATATATAAAATTTCCCATAAACATGGAGAAGTTGAGTCACTATCTGGTTAAATGGCATCATTGTAGAGTAAAGCATAGAATATTTTTTGAATAGGAATCACCATACTTTCATGATCAGTAATATAAAATACATATAGTTATCAAATGCATAGTGTTATCAAATCAAGAGTTAATATTAGAATGCCAAAATGTTAAATACCTAGTTATAAGCATAGGGGCATCACCACACCCTTTTTAAACTAAATGTTTTTATTAGAAAGTTTACTATAATTTGAATGTCTTCAACCATGTATTTTAGTATAGCCACTATTTGGTGAAAGAAAAGAACATTGTTATGTTTAGATAAAGAATAATTTTGTTAAAACCCAAACTATTAAACTAATGGTATATGGTTACATGTTGAGAAAAATGAAGTTATAACACTTAAAATATACATGTGGGTATGAGACTGTCTCCATAGCGTCATTATTCACATAATACAAAATGATTACAAAATAATTTTTAACAATAATATGATGTTGCCATTTATTATGAAATATCAGTTGATAATATATATGGAAGTTTTTTTTCAAAAAAGCCTAGACTTCAATAAAATAAGTGATGTTATCATATATTATAAACCATATTTGATTTACCTAAATCCATAGTAGATTGTTACACATATGGTGTTATTGATGGTTAGTTTACAATTATGTATAAATAACATACATTTTATTATAAACTTTTTTATTTGGAGGTAATAGTATCTTAGCTAAATATAGCAAACCTGGTAGCGTGAGATAAACCTTGTGGAGTATTGAGATCACTTGTTATAATAAGTTATGTATTTATGATTATTAATATAGTGCTTTTTGAAAATGGGTGTAAACATGATTATTAATACATATTAATACCTTGGAGGTGTGCACTTAGGTTATAAACTATATTAAAGAAATATACATATTAGAGGTTTAAGAGGGTATGTAAATATTACTTTAAAAATATAGCAATGTGTATTCTATATTTCGTATGAATTAAGAATTTCTTATTTATACCTAGTTAATTGAATAAAAGCTTAGGTTTCCATGAATTTGTGACTACTTAATTTGACTGGTTATGGTTCTTAGTAGTTATGCATATAAACACTGGACTATGGTAATATAGGTTATCATAGGGTGAAGTTAAACTAGAAATAAATTATATTATTTGAACTCTGTAGTTAATTGTGTATTTACCTAGGTGGTATAAATTGTGATCATTATTTCTACTATGGGATAGAAAATAATGTAAGATTCATTCATATGTTTGATGGAATAAATGTATGATGTGGTTAATCCTATATTTAGAATGCCATGTGATGAATTTTATGGTAGGATGTAAATTATGTGAATCTTATGGTTGAATTATATTTGACCAATCTGCATTGATAATATGGAGTAAGGAGTGAGATGGATTTCATAGGCTTCCTAACATTACAATGCTAGATGAAGGCAGTTTGATCAAGTAGTGTGTATGAATTTACTTGATCTATAAATTACTTTTATATTAATATTCTTAAAGATTTGGCCAAAGTATGTTTAGTGAGATATTATAGTTTCATGAGTATGATTTACCTGTATGTGTTATATCTTGTAATAGATCAAGTTTTTTATGATACACTCCATGTTTAGTTTAGTTTAGAAATCATACAAAACATAGGTACTTGTCTCTCTAGATTCTCGCACTATCACTATCTACTCATCTATGAAGGGAGGGCCATTTCCTAATAGGATTAGTATAGGGGATCATTGGTCTATGGTTGGTGTGGAAAAGTGATTGAATGATGCTCTCCCTCCCCAAAATAGTACTTATTATCAAGATGACACTTGGGATTGCCACAGATACTTGAAGTTCGAGAACTATGCTTTAGGAGAGCCATGTATCTTATACATACATTGTGTTGGTCTTATTATTAAAAATTATCATGATGAGTTGTAATTACTTATTATTGTACATTGATAATGGTGACTATAGATTTTTATCACCTATGGCTGAATTAATATAATTACTTTTTATTTTGACATTATGATGTACTCTCATGATATTAGAGATCAATGATGTAACATGTTTTATTGTTTTTATCATGCTTGTGTAATTTATATGATCTCTGTTCGATTCTTGAGATGTAATATTATTTGGTATATGTGTTTATTTAAAAAAAATTTATACATTTTTAGGTAGATCCTAATGGGGATGTTGCATGTGGTATCAAAGTTATGACTCTAACTCTAGGACCTAATGAGTCCACTAACATTTTCATATCCTTATATTGATATAGATAAGGATGATGAAAAGGAGAGTTTCTAGAGAGGGTCCTTAGAATGCTAATGACACCAACCCTCCATTTAATCCTAGCTAATTTGTTGCTTAGTAGTCAATAAAGATGGAACAAATTCTCATAGTTATGAATGAGACTAGAGATCAAATTACAGCTCTAGAAAAGGTGGTTCATTATCATGAGGAAGAAGAAGAACAAGACAAACTTTAAGAACATCTAAATGATTAGGAAAATACTTAGGATGCTAGAGATCAAATTGATATGGAGTTGGCTAGAGACATGAAGAAGGTTAATCCACCAAAGTTCAATGGTACCATTCTAGGTGATGGAACTGAGGCATGGATGACAGGGATGGAGAAGTATTTCAAAATTTGAAACTATGTGGTGGGCCAACAAAAGGTTAGAGATGAATCTTAACTTGATCACCACCACTTGGGATTAGTTTGTTGCATTATTTAGGTCATGATGGATCCTAAAGCTTTATTTTGTTCATAAGCTCATAGATTTTTAGAATCTAAAGCATGGTGATTTGTTGATGAATGAGTAATGGGAAAAATTTATTAAACTAATAAAGTATATACCTTAGTATTAGGGAGATGAGTGATTTAGGATCAAGAATTTTATCATTAGTTTAAAGCCCCAAATTAGTGGAGAGGTAGATGTTCATGGACCTTCCATCATGGACTAAGTCTTTGAGAAGGTGATCAAATAGGAGTAGAACTTGAAGTTTCTTTTTTAGGCCAAGGATAAGTTCACGAAAAGGTTTGGAAATTATAAGTAAAACTTCAAGAAAAAAAATTGGAAATAGAGGAGTGGAGACTCCAAGAAATTGTTTAAAAGTTAGAATTTTAAGTTCAACAATGGATCAAGAAATAAGAAACAAGGTAATGGATCCAAAGATGATTTCAAGGGAAACTAACAAAATGATAAGAAAGGACCACTAGTAGGATGTTTAATTTTTAGAGAGGATCACTATGATCATGATTATCCTCAAGACAAGTCTAAGGGCAAGGGTCCAAATCCTCAACAGGGCAATTTCTAGTAGCATATTCATGTAGTAGTCAATAATCAGTAGGATAAATATTAGGCATTGCCTATTGAGATATCAGGTATTTTTTTGACCTTCTAGTTTCCATTTTGATAGATACAGGAGCCACTACATGTTTTATAGCTCTTAGGATGCTTAGTAAATTAACTAGAAGAGTTGGTGTAATGGAAAATGCATGGTCAGTATAGTATGGGAATGATTTAAAAGTCATGGTTGATAGGTGTTTAGTCAAAGTGGAGATTAGATTGCTTGAATTCACACCAGTTATGGATTTATATGTAGTACCTCTAGATTATATGATGTGATCTTAGGAGTCAACTAGTTTGCAAAACATAAAGCCACAGTTGACTATTACTTGAAGAAAGTTGAGTGTCTTGATGATTTTATAAATTAGACACAAATTCAAGGAGAGAAGAGAGAGTTGAAGCTAAGATAGATTTTAGCTATGCAACTTAAGAAAGCTCAAGGAAAAGGGTGTCGCATTTATCAACAAGATAAATTAAGTGAAGGAACCTAAGGAACCATGTCTCAAAGATTATCCTTTTCTTAGAGATTTTTGTGATGTATTTTGAGAAGAGTTATCAAGTTTACCTCTTAGACATGAGTTCAATTTTTCTATCAACGTAATACCTAGTTTGAAACCATAGTCTAAGGCACTGTACATGATGACAACCACTGAGTTGGTTAAATTCAAAACTCAAATTCAAGAATTTTTGGCTAAAGTGTGTCACTATGGGGTGCACCAATTATCTTTGTTAAGAAGAAGGATGGTACCCTTCAACTATGAATTGATTACAAAATGTTTAATAAGGAAACCATGAAAAATAGGTATCCACTACCTTGTATAGATGATCTTTTTGATTAAATGCATAGAGCAATAATATTTTCTAATATTGATCTTCGAGTGGGACACCATTAGTTGAGGATTTGAGATGAGGACATTATAAAAGCAACATTCAGAACATGGTATGAGTGCTATGAGTTTATAGTGTTACCATTTGGACTAAATAATGCTCCAACAACATTCATGAATCTCATAAACAACATATTTAGAGATTATATTGATCACTTTGTGATAGTTTTTTTGGATGATATTCTTATCTACTCAAAGAATGAAGAGGAACACGTTCAACATTTAGAATTAGCTCTACAATGGTTATGGAAGCATAAGCTATATGGTGAATTATCCAAATGTGTATTATTTTAGGAAATAGTCTAGTATTTAGGACACATTATCTCTACAAATAATATCTCAATAGATCGATGGAATATTAGAGTCATTATGGAATCTCCACCACCAAAGAACATGCATAAGGCTAGAAGCTTCATGAGGTTAGTAGGCTACTATAAGAAATTCATTCCTAACTTTTATAAAATAGTTAACCTAATTAATTACTTAAAATATAAGAACCATAGATTTGTTTGGTCATAGAAGTGTGAAGTAGCTTTCTAGGAGTTGAAAAGAAGGCTTACATTAGCACCAGTGTTGAGAGTTTATGACCCCAATGGTTAATTTTTAGTGGTCAAAAATGAATTAGGGCATGGATCAATAGGATTAATTATGAAATATGGTGTAATGATAGCTTATGAATCATGAAATATAAATCCATACAAGGTAAATTATTCCCCTCATAATTTGGAGCTTGTAGTGATTGTTCATGCTTTGAAAGTGTGGTAACATTACTTATTGGGAAAGCCTTTTGAGCTCAAGACATATAAATTGGGACTCAAGTATATTTTCACCCAACCTAATTTGAATGCTTGTTAGAGATGTTGGTTTGATTTATTATTTGATTATGATTTTGACATTAGCTATATCAAAATGCAAGGAGAATAAAATAGTTGATGCCCTTAATCATAGAAGGTACATAACAACTATAAATACTATCAAGAGTAATTTTAGGGATCGAGTGTTTGAGTTTTCTCTAGGAGATGAATTTTATGATCAAGTCAAAATAGCATTGTCAGAGAATTCTCATAATCCTCATCACAAAGGGTTTAGTTTAGAGAATGATGGTTAATTATGTTATAATAGATGGATGTATGTTCTAGATCGAGATAATCTATGGATACCAATGATAAAATAATTGTAAAATACCCCATATTCAAGACATATAGGTGTAACTAAGCTTATGATAGAGCTTAGACCACTGTATTTATTGAAAGGAATTAACAAAGATATAGCTAATTATGTGTCACATTGTCTAGAGTGTTAGTGAGTGAAAGTTGAGCATGCGCATTTGACTGTATTATTATATATACATGATATCCTAGATTAGAAATGGTAAGTGATCATCATGGAATTTGTCCAAGGGCTAATAATTTCATGAAATAGGCATGATATGATCTTGGTAATTGTTAAAAAACTAACCAAAGTGGCTCACTTCATATAAGACAATTTGATGGATGATGCTTCTATCCTTGCGAAGGGGTTCGTTAAGGAAGTATATAAGTTGCATGGTTTTATAGAAAAGATAATTTTGGATCATGATTTGAAGATGACTTTTAAATTTTTGGACAACTCTAAATTTATCTTTGGTTACATAACTCAATTTTAGTATAGCTTACCACTGAGTGACT
This sequence comes from Torreya grandis, assembly GCA_037957365.1. Classification (NCBI taxonomy): domain Eukaryota; kingdom Viridiplantae; phylum Streptophyta; class Pinopsida; order Cupressales; family Taxaceae; genus Torreya; species Torreya grandis. The sequence goes on from JARHVA010005628.1 coordinate 897,180, forward strand.
GACATATATACTAAGAGAGTTGATCAAGTACTGAAAGATCTTCTTTGAATATATTGTATGGAGCAATAGTATCATTGGGAAGATTATCTTCCATTGGTAGATTATGCATATAACAACTCATACTAATTAGTGTTGAAGATGGCACCATTTGATGCACTTTATGGGACAAGGTGCAGGACACCCATTAGTTATTATAGGTTAGAAGATAGGGTAGTCTTTGGACCCAAGATGCTCTAAGATTTGGAACAATAAGTTAGATTAATTAGGTAGTGATTGGATGAGGCCAATGATAGACATAAGAGTTATACAAATTTGAAGAGGATAGAAAGGCACTTTGTAGTAGGTGATAAAATGTTTTTGTGGGTAAAGCTACATAAAAACTCTATTAAATTTGGGAAGTCTGCAAAGTGATTACCAATATATATGGGACCCTTTGAGGTGTTAGAAGTGATCAATACTATAGTGTATAAGATTTATTTTCCACCAACCATAGCTCTTTTACATAATGTCTTCCATGTTTCTTATCTTAAAAAGTATATAGTTGATCCTACGCATGTGCTAGATTGAAATGTTTTGCAATTTCTATATCATGGGGTGGTCACAGTAGAACCAATTAGGGTAATTGACACATAAACTCTATTTACATAATAAATAGATGTCACAGTGCAAGGTCTAATGGGACTAATACTTTGAGGATAGTGCTATATGGGAGAATATGATGAGCTCTTCAAGATATTTCCACATTTATTTGCTTGATTAGATACAGTTATATTATGTTATTTTTAGTTTAACAATATTTCTATTTAAGAACATATGTTTGAATAAGAGTCATTCAAGATGATGACTAGCTTTAGGTGGGAAGGATGTTGCATCTCGATTCCTTGCTAAACAAACTATTTGACTATTTATGAACATTTATGGTTTACACATATGATATTGGTTATATGTCTAACTAAGCTTGAGATTTATACTATTATGGGGTAGTATAATATTTATTAGATACATGATGATACATGATTATTAATTGTCAATTAGTTAATGCATGTGTTTACATTTTGAACATATTAATGTGTTGTTTTAGTTATATTTATTGTTATATGTTTATCATATGGTATGATCTCATTACTTGCATGTTGTGAGGTGGATGTAGGAGAACTCATGCCTTAGAGCGTGTTAGAGGGAGAGCATCATTAGAGAGGGTGATGTAGATGGAGACATCGAAGGTTGATAGAGATTTGGAAAGAACCCTACACACACCTTAATAGTTAGCACATGGTAGAAATGTATTAAAAATAGTTGCTTATAGTGTGTTTATTATTGTTTTGGAGTGTTGCTTTTTGTGGTTTGCCAAAGTAGGTCAAAATATTGTAATGAATTTTTTTATGTGTTTGGCACATTTTATAATTAATGCTAGTAGTAATGTTTTTGTCAAAAGTAAATATAAAATATAGATAGTTGTAATTTTGAAATTGCCATTTAAATTTGCTATAGTATATTTGGATGCTTATTTAATTTAATAAAATAGTGGAGTTTTAGCATTCAATATTAAAATATATTAAAAAAATAAAAATATTATTGAAAAGGGGAAAAAATAGAAATGAAAATAAAACATAAAAAAAGAAATAATTAAAATTTAGAAAATATAAAAAGAGTTAAATATATTGAAAATAACAAAAACAAAAAAAAAACAAAAATCTTGAAAAATGAGAACTGCACCTATTTCTCATGGAAAGAGTTTGAGAAAGGGATCATCTAGGATATTTTTTGGAAGAGAAGATCAGAAGGAAGAAGCAAAGGGGGAACTACTTAGGAAAAAGGCACAGAGTTTCAGTGATCAGTTTATCAAGTAGGTGTTGTATTTTAATTTAATAACTATTTTTTAGTTTGTATGATTTGTGTATAGTTGGGCACATGAACATTTTGCTTTCTAGTATATTGGATCACAATTCATTTATATATTTCCCCTATAGAACATGAAAACAATGTCTAAAGTTTCCTTAAAACCTACTATATATTGTATATGTAATTATATATATATTTTGGGTAAGTTGGGTTGAATATTTACCATTTCTCAGACCCTATAGGGTTGCTATAGTTAAGCCTAGGCTTTGACTAAAATAGGAAAAATATTACAATATTAATTATGGAGAAAATTAGTAAGACAAAATTGGATATATTAATAATAATAAAACCCAACCAATATCTTATAGAATTGTTGTTTCTCCCTTTTCTGGAATGATTTTAATCAAGGCATTACCTTGAATCATGAGATATGCTAATTGTAATAGTTTGCTCTAATTTATTAATTTAGGGTGCCACTAGGAAGATTTTAACAATCTCGATCAGATTCTATTATCCCCAAAGTTTTTATTCTTTCATGGCATCGACCTAAAATAAATATACTTAGCCATGTGAGAAGGTAGAAGTGTCAATGTATGTGTGATATTTGCTACTTTTTTTCTAACCCAGATAAGTTGCTAGAGGTTATGCAACCTGTCACAAATCATCCTTGCATAAGTTATATAACATTTAAGTGTAAATAAGTTTTACTAGACTTAGAAATAAGTTAAATTTTTTTTATGTACAACCTACTATAATTAACTGAAAATCACTCTATATTTGATATTCTAGCTTACAAAGTCTATCAATTTATGATTAACCTTTAGCCTGTTGTTAGGATTAATTCACTATTTTACTAGTTACCTAGATAAAATACAATATATTTACCATTTTGATATTTTAGAAATTGGTTTGGATTGATGCTAATAGCATCTACTTAGAGGGGTCTACTATATGTTTTTTTGAGTCACTATTTAACTATGAGAAGTTAACATGAATTCCAATGAAAACATTTTAGTAATTTTCTAGTCTATCTAGTCTTAGTGGTTCACTGTATATGTTATTGGAAATCCATTTAGAGAATTTAAATTAATACATGTGTAAAAGGCATCCCTATGAATATTTGGTTTACCATTTTGTATAACTCTATGCAAAGTTATATATATATATAATTACCCAAAAACATAGAGAATTCGAGTCGCTATCTGGTCAAATGGCATCGCTATAGAGTAAAGCATAAAATATTTTCTAAATGGGCATCATTGTACTTTCATGCTCAATAATATAAAACACATATAGTTATCAAGTGCATAGTGTTATTAAATCGTAAGTTAATATTAGAATGCTAAAATGTTAAAGGCCTAGTTATAAGCATAGTAGTGTTACTACATCCTTTTTAGACTAAATGGTTTTATTAGAAAGTTTGTTGTAATTTGAATGTGTTTAGCCATGTGTTTTGGCGTAGCCATGATTTGGTGAAAGAAAATAACATTTTTATGTTTAGAAAATAATGAGTTTGTTAAAACCTAACTACTAAACTAATGGCATATGGTTATATGTTGAGAAAATTAAAGTTATAACACTTAAACTATACACGTGGGCATGAGATGGTTTTCATAGTGCCATAATTCACATAGTAAAAAATGATTACAAACCAAGTTTTAAAAATAATATGATGTTTATTATTATGAAATATCAGTTTATAATATATATGGAAGATTTTGTTTAGAAAAGTGTAGACTTTAATAAAATAGGTGATGCTATCATATATTATAAACCATATTTGATTTACCTAAATCCATAGTAGATTGTTCTACATATGGTGTTATTGATGGTTAATTTACAATTATGTATAAATAACATAAGTTTTATTATAAACTTTCTTATTTGGAGGTAATAGTACCTTATGTAAATATAACAAACCTGGTATCATGAGATAAACATTATGGAGTATTGAGATCACTTGTTATATGAAACCCATTACATGGAATTTGATGTTATCACAAGTTATGTATTTATTATTATTAATAGAATGCTTTTTGAAAATGGGTGTAAACATGCTTATTAATATATATTAGTACCTTGGAGGTGTGTAATTGGGTTATAAACTATATTAAATAAATATACATTTTAGAGATTTTATGAGGGTATGTAAATATGACTTTGAGAATATAATAATGTGTATTCTATGTTTCACATGAATTGAGAATTGCTTGTTTATACTTGGTTGGTTGAATAAAAGCTTAGGTTTACATGAATTTGTGAATACTTAATTTGATTGGTTATGGTTCTTAATAGTTATGCATATAAACAATGGACTATGGTAATATGGGTTATCATAGGGTGTAGTTAAACTCAAAACAAATTACATTATTTGAACTCTATAGTTAATTATGTATTTACCCAAATGGTATAAATTATAGTCATTATTTCTAGTATGGGAATGAAAATAATGTAAGATTAATTCATATGTTTGACAAAATAAATGTAGGCTTTCGTTACTCCTATATTTAAGATGTCATGTGATGTGTTTTTTAGTAGAATGTAAATTATGTGAATCTTGTGGTTGAATTATATTTAACAAATTTGCATTACTAATGTAGAGTAAGGAGTGAGATGGAATTCACTATCTTAATAGCATTACACTGCTAGATGAAGGCAGTCTGATCAAGTGATGTGTATAAATTTGATTGATCTATAGATAAATTTTATATTACTATTCTTAAAGCTTTGGCCAAAGTATGTTTAGTTATACATTATCATTTTATGAGTATGATTTACATGTATGTGTGATATATTACAATAGATCAAGTTTTCTATGATATAATGCATGTTTAATTTAGTTTAGAAATCATACATCACATGGGTACTTGTTTGTCTCTCTGGATTTCTGCAGTCACCATCTACTCATCCATGAAGGTAGGGCCATTTCCTAATGAGATTAGTATGAGCTATATTTTGTCCATGGTTGGTGTGTAAAAGTGCTTAGATGATGCTCTCCCTCCCCACAATAGTACTACTTATCTAGATAACACTTGATATTTTTGTAGATACTTGAAGTTTGGGAACTATGCTCTAGGGGAGCCATGTATCTTATATGTATATTGTGTTGTACTTATTATTGAAAATTATCATGATGAGTTGTAACTTTTTAGTATTGTAAATTGACATTGATGATGATATATTTATATCAACCATGGATAAATTAATATAACTACATTTTATTTTAGCATTATGATGTACTCTCATGTTATTAGAGATCAATGATATAATATGTTTTATTGTCATTATCATACATGAGTACTTTATATGATCTCTATTAGATATTCATGATGTAATCTATTTTGGCATATGTGTTTATTTAATAAAAATTATGCATTTTTAGGTAGATCCTAGTGGGGATGTTACAAAAACAAACTCCTTATTACTCAAATTAATAACATAGATATAGGAGCTATCACCCCTAACATTAGTTAAAATGGGTCAACTGATCCTACTCCACACTTAAAATCATTTGAAAATCTATAAAAAGATGGGGTCAAGTTAAATACTTTTGTTACTACCAAGTTATTAGAAAAAATTCTCTCTAGAGATGCTTTAGATTGGTATAACCAACTCAAATCCCATTCCATCACTAGTTTGAAATATTTAGCCAATGATATAATCTAATAGTTTCAAACTAGTGACCTCCCTAAAAATAATTTGGCCTATTTTATTAATTGTAAGCAAATTGAAAAAAAAAATCACACAAAATTTCATCAAACGATGGAAGACCTTATCTAACAAGTGTGACCACAATATGGCATATGATAACCTCTTTCATCTATTCACCAATACTCTTTATCCTAAGTTGCAGTATTGGGTCTGGACTCGATTTCATGCACTTTGGAAGAGACCATTCACCAAGCCAAGTAAAAATATGTCCTCATGCATAAATTTGAGCCATCCTAAACTTCTATGGGTACTCACATGCTAATCAAATATAAAAATCATCATGCTACTAACAATGGTGTCACTGATTATTATGATACCATTCATACTACTCAAGCTATTATTCCTAACCAGGCTTCAGAACAAGCTTCCCCTCCCAATCACACCACTAATCCTTATTTTCCTTCAACAAGTAACATCAATGTTCATAAACCATTATCCTTATCAGAGTTAAAAAAGCATCTACCCGAGCCTCTTCCATGAGAACTTGATCCCACCCATCCCATGAAATCTTGGTATGATTCAAATAAATTTTATTGGTTTCATGTTAGTGGGGGTCATTCTCACAAAACTTATAGGTAATTGCATAATTTGGCTATGTATTTTCTCCTTGGTCCTAATTTCAACGATGATTCTATAATTCAGAAATGTCAAAAATCTTATGACATTACCTTCGAATCCCATGAAACATATACTAAAAATCAAGCTTTGAACCAAGCTAATGCTCATTTGGATATCTACAAATATCCTCTTCTGAATCATCAAGATAACAATGATAAGCCTAATCCTACTAATAATGTTGATAATCTTAGAGATCCAAATCCTAAAGAGAATGTGGTCAATATGACTAATATGTGAAGGGTAGTTACCTTAATTTATTTTCATCCCATCCACACTCCTCATTCATCTCACACTTTTTGTGTTATCCAAGACTCTTTCCCAACTCACTTAACAAAGTTGGGGTAAGAATATCTTATATATTTTGATGAACCAATTCCAACACATCCATCAGGTAGCACTTTTGATACCATTTATACCACTCCTCCAAACTCTTTACCCATCACCAATAATACTTAACCTTCTATCAACACTTATTCAAACTTTTCTCAAACCAAACCTACATCACCTGTCCCATCTTCTCAAGATAATAAACAAACTTGTCTTCCAATTAAACCTTCTACATGTTATCAACATAAATTCACATGTATTTTGGATCCTCCTTCTGAAGACCTCATTCAAAACTATGAACCTATTTCCAACAATCCCCTTATAAGTTATGATGAATGGGATCCTATCATGGAAATTAATAATCTCCAATCTCAAATCCATTTCTTAAACTTATACAAACTTCCCCATATCATCATAATCATCTTATGTATATCCTATTCAAAATAAACATCCCTCATCCTCCCCTAGTAAGATGAAAAGACACCTTATCTAGATCAAATAATAGCATTACAATAGTGTGAAGAGATGTCCATATACATTGACAAAACAATGGACACTTCTCTTTCCCTCAAATTCCTCATTACATCTATGATCCCTAATGAGATTATACTTTGTGAAAATGATCCTCCCCTTTTTATCAGTGTCTAAATTAGTGATATCTAAGAGAAACATGCCTTGATTGATGAGGGTTAGGTACTTGCATTGCCTCTCTCAATTTTATTAAAACCCTTGGATATTTTAAATGTAATCTTAAGTCTACATGAAGCACGTGTCAAGGCTATGACTAGGTGATCCCTATAGATTAGATCTATATGGCCATATCAAATATTACTTATATAATATAGTGAGTGTCAACCATTGATCAAATCCAATCTCTCTATAAGATTCCATCTCAATCCCACTCTATCTATATGCCAATGAGCACCCTATATATAGATATAGATGGAGGTTTTTTAGCCACCCCAAGGCAAATTCTTCCCTTAGATTGTGTGTGGATCCCTATCACCATTACACCTATCAATATTTGAGTGAAGGTAATGATATTCAATTTTCCTATATCCTATAATTTTTTTCTTAGTAGGCCATTGACTCATTGCATGAGAACAATTGCCTCTTCCACCTGACAATCTATAAAATTTCCTCATAATGGAGCAATCTATAGGATTTAAGATGACATTAACCCATGGAATTTTGAATGATTCCAAGCTTATGGAATATTCAAGATTCCAACCCTTAAACCCTTATTGAGCATTTCATTTCATGAATCTCAATGGTTTAACTTTTATGTAAACTCCACATGAGGTTATAATGGTCACCCTAAACTCATCAAGAATATATCAGCTTACCTCTTAGATTCAAATGATGATGAGCTTGATGAGATCAATCTCAAGATCAAAACTTCATATCTCTCTCCTCATCTCATTTCTCAACTTCCACCTTCTCTAAAGCCTCATCCTTATTAACCACCTAATGATGATATACTTGTTGCCTTAATGAAGACTTAACATTCTATTCATCACACCACATAGGATGATAAGGTCAACCCTACCTATTCCATTGATCTTCATACCCTTGAATATGATGATGGTTATACCTTATATGACCCATTTTTAGGAGGTCTTGTTTAGGCTCAAGATGCTAAAATTATTTGTTATCATTCCTCTTTGCTTCAATATTTTCATATATCACATCAAATTCCATCCTATATAATTCCTAATTTTAGCATTTTTCCTCTTGTTCATAAGGTAGAGATGGTATACGAAACTCTAGTTTTTAAATAACCTCATAGGAGTATGCTTATGGATCATGCTATGAATTGTCCTTATCACTTTGCTAGATACCAAGATCCCTCTATCCAACTCATCCCTGAGATGCTTGTGACCATTATTTAGCCTTTCATGCATCCCACCCCTCCTTCAACTGAGCCTAGTTCAGATCCTATTCCCACTCCCTCTCAATCCAAGTCTCATCCTTTTTATAATCCTATTACCCCTTCAGTCGAGCCTCATCTAGTTTCTACACTATCTTCACCTTCCCTTGGTGATGGTTTGCTCCCTTTACGATAATTTGCTCCTTTACCCACCAAATGGGCCAATTAGCCATATTGTGATATTCATAAATTTATTGGTCATTGGACCCAATATTGTTCATTATGATAGCCTTTCTCAACTTTTATTTCTACTCCCTCTATTAGTACACCCAAAATTCTACTAAAAATCATATTTATTACTTCCTCGCCACCAATAATCATTCTTCCATGCATTATCATAAGCTAAGATAATATATAGACACCTTGTACCCCACTAATATTTAGCCCATAGACAAAGCTATACCTCCCCTAAAAGTATTACTTAAATAGCTTCCCAAATATAGAAAGGTATATTATTTATGAAACCAATGTGGTACTCATCACACTGATCATTATTACATCCTTTAGTAGAATCTCAAGGACCACCTCATGACCATGACTATTTTTAATACCCTTTCTCTCATAGGTCACCCTTATAAGAAGGCTCCCCTTCTTCCCCTGTGCCCCCCACTTGTGGTCCTTTCTCCTCCTAGAGTTTCTCTACCTATGATTCCCTCACCCATGGATTCTCCTTCACCTATGGCCCCTTCTCCACTAGTGACTCCTTCACCTATGTCCCAGTCTCCATCAATGACCCCTTCATCTCCCACCAATTCCATTCCCATTCCTTTTCATAAAAATCCCCTACATAATATCCCTCATTAACACAATCCTTCAGACATTCCTACATTTCACATCAAGGAGATTCAATGCAAAGTATTTTCATAACTTTCCTTGAAGATTGATGAGACTTTAGATGTAGTCTAAGTTCAAATTCAAAGAGACTTATCAAATTTGATGGATAATGTGTGTGGAAAAATATACTAGTATTTATGAACACAAGCATGGTGTTATTTCATTTCTTTCTTCATTTTGGATTAGACATGTGCTCTAAATTTACATTTATCTATCTTATATCATTTGACGTTATGTCAAATTCTTATTTATCTTACATGATGACATATATCTCACACTATATGTTGCTTATGATGTCATTTTATTCCTTATGTTCTCTTATGGATTCATTTTGATGATTCCCTACTCTTTCTTTTAAGTTCCTTTTTATGAATATCTTGTTCTTTATTATAATTGTTTTCTATCTTATCTCTATAAACATGGATAATTATTATTGTGACTTGGTTATACAAACCTTGCTCCCTTTAGTCATTCCTTATTTACAATGTGATTAGTTAGCAAACAATTCATCTCATTATAATATCCTTTTACCGGCCCATCTTGGATATCCCTTTTTTCCCCTTATTTTATTTAAAAACTAAACATACACATGGTTGAAACTTGATATAACATGATGGTTCATAGGTAAGCCTATACATTTTAGTCAATCATGTCTTTGGATACTCAACTTCCTTTAGTCAAAGCCTAAAGATCATTTATGTGTATCACTTTATCTCTCATCATTGGTCATTCTAAGTCCATATGGAGGAGGAATCTTAAAATTCATAAAAATTCAAAAGCCAAATTATTTAACAAAAGGAAATGATCTAAAAGGTAACATTAAAATTTTTCAAAAGTCAAATCACACTAAAAAACATGATTCTGAGCACATATCCTCTTTCTAATCAAAGATCAAACTCTATAGTTGGCATAATGATAAAGTCGAGGTCCATTGGGGTGTGGTAGGCTATTAGATTAGAAAAGAAGAATAAAAATATCTTTTAGTGCTACCTACTTTCTCATACAAGTACCCAATATTTGCAGTAGATCGACGTCCATGTAAGAGGTCCTCAAGAATGAGGAACACATTGTGGGAAGGTAGGTCTATTTTACTTTTCTTATTCAAAACAATAAACATGAGTTGATCTTAGTACCTCAATTATTTGCCTACATAGCTTTGTGCCTATAATGAACATGTATCCTTTATATATTGATGGTCACCAATCACTTAGTGTCTTTCTATGCCCTTAGTATGCCTCATCTTTCCTAAGGTCTTCTCAGAAGACACCTACATTATGATTATTACATTAATTCTTCCATTCCTACCAACATTAATATTTCCCTTTGATAAATATTATTTTATTCACTGATCACTCCCCCTAGGGATCTTATTTGTGAGTTATAGTGTAAGACCTTAGATAGGACTAGGCTTTCTTCATAAATTACCAAATTTTCACATTACCATTCCAAACATCCCCTTTTAACATATTTTCCCCTTGTTTCCACCTTATTGGTGTTCCATTTGTGAGTTTTAGTGTAAGACCATGGATAGGACCTTGACTTCTTCACAAAATTTTCCAATACCCAAGTCACAATGAAATTACATGTGTCAAATTTGAGATAACTCATGTTTGATTATGAGTGACACATCATTGACATGATTCCCATCTTGATTTTATATGTTTTATGCCTAATTTATTAATCATTTAATTTTATCTTCTTATTTTTTGATTACTTTTAGGAATACAACCATTTATCTTAAGTTTTTCATACTTCCCAACTTGAATTAGTATGATTAATTTAAGTCCAATTTTCTAATTTATTTCTATTTTATACTTCCCAATGTGATTTAGTATGATTCATTGACTTAATTGTTTTATTTTTATACCATTTATCTTTCACGTGCTTTCCATGTTATTACATTATTTTCATACTTCCCAACATGATATAGTGTGATTTTATTTATTTTAGTTTGGTGTCAATCCTTTTTATGGTTTAAAGACATTTTCCCCTCTTGTTGACCACTTTTTAGTTTATTATACTTAGTCATATTTTGTTATTACACATTTCCCATCATGATATAGTGTGTATTACATTTTTTTAATATTAATTATACTTTTCAAATATCCTTTTCACCTATTTCTCTTTAACCATGCATGTGTATTACATAATGATAGAGAAGAAAACACTCCACATATATTTCCCATAACATATACAACAAAAGTAAAATATAAGTGATAAAAAGAAATAAATTCATGCATCGACAACCAAAACCAAAATATAAATCAATGAGACCAAAATCCAACTATCGAAACAATATATCTCTATATATCATGTGTTTTATACAATGGTAGAAAATATAAAAATACATCGCTCCAACTCTATGGCTAGGCTCCATCATGCCTATCTTGTGGCCTAGCCACATTGCCCAAAGGTGCCTTAGAATATCCCTTCTACATGATGCACTATAATCAGGCCACCTAATATCTCAACCCTACTACCTATCCCTATAGTTTAGCCATTTGGGCCTATAGTTGTCCCAACTAGATCATGATAGCCATATGTATGACTCTCTCCTAAGGGTTTACCAAGCCTATGCCTCTCTTTCTCCCACCCCTATCAATGGTTATAACCTATTCTCTCATTTCTATAGCTACCTTGTGGCCTCCCCCACTAGTTTGAACCAACCTACCTAATCTAGGAAAGATGGTACCACAAGATCATCTAGCGTGGTGGGGTCATATAATGCCAACACCGCATCCAAAATATCATGGTGTATTGACATGAATAGGGACCCCCATATGAAATATTTTATCATAGGCTCTACACAAACCAAAACTAGAAAGATATTATATCCCATATATATCTCAAAATATATCTATCTACCTACAATCACATACAACTAGTATGCTATCTCAAACATTAAAAATTACAACATTCCTTACCAGTCCTAGTATCACCAACCATTGCCTCCATATATACTCATCTATCTAGAATGGTTTATACATTTATCCATCCCCTAAGCACCTCATCTATGGGTTTCCTATATACTAAATAAATTCTTGGAGTCACCACCCATGCATGCTATGGGTCTCTCCTTAAAAGGGCCTCTATCGACTAGATCTACCCTAGGTTGATTATCAGATCATCCTACATGACCATCCTTGTCTATGATAGATCTTATTGATGGCATCTCTATCAATGGTATGTTTGAGATGGTCATTTCTCCTCATAATATGGTGCTTAATGTGGTACGTATTTCACCCCTACATCTACATCCATACCCTCTCCTCCTTTGGCTACCAGCTATCGTACTTGACCACTCCATGGTCTCACATGTAATGGCTTGATCACCAGTCTCTTGATTGGTACTCCTCCTCCTCCTTTCCCCATTGGTTTTTTATCATGTTGTACTTAGAAAATAAGAACTAATAAAGGAGACATTGGGTTTAGGAATCTAAATTTCCTTGGCAAGCATGCCACTAGCTGTAGCTCTATTCACTAGGTATAGTGGCTCATGATTTGCACTAAAGCCAGTCCTAGCACTATGGTCACCTAATTAGGCTAAATATTAGCAATATGTGTTTAGGGATACCACACAATCTCCCCTCATATGAATTTTTATAGCACTGGCACATGGGGAATGAACCACACTACTTGGTCGTGTCTCCATCTAGTTATCTAAGGTAGCCTATCATTGACCACATAAGGTAACCCAGGTATCTAATACATTGAGAACCTCTCATTTATTTATGTGCTCAATAATACCACTAGTCCCATAGTATTATACCCTTTAGATAAAATCCCATACATATCATGCATGAGTTGGACCCATATGATAGACCCAAAATCATATATTACCCCTGATCTAAAATGGACTAGCACAAGGCTATTTCATACAATAATACCTTACCATTTAACTTGTGACATAACATGAGTGCTATCAAAAGGCCAATCATATCCTTTTATATGTTTAAAATATACACAATATATACATCAAACAATTTCATCCTTAGTCCTAGGTAGATCTTATCCAAGAATGTCACCCACCTAGCTAGTGTTCATCTCTCCTCTAAATCATCTTGTGTCCCTATGATCACTGATGTTTCTCTTATAGGTAGTCTGAGCAATGCATGGACATACTCTAGTGTGATACCCACCTCTATAGTATCCCCATCCACCACCCATTTAAAAGTATTGGTCAACCATTCCCATGATTTCAAAAAAATAATAATGAGATCAACACTTAGTGGGATGCATCTCATCTCCATGATACCTCCTAGACCTAATGCAACTAGTCTTGCTCTGTCCACATCTGTCAAACAATCTAGCAAATTTGATAACGATGATGCATTGATCAATCACCAATATCTTTAACACCTTTACAAAATATCAAACAATAAATGATGTATTATATCTCCATGTTATTTTTAAACAAAATACATTCTTACAAATTTCACAAAATTGAGCTAGTTTGATTTAGTTTCTACATTTGCTACTAAATTGACCTATTATAAACTAAATCAGCCCTATACTACATTAGGGATACTAGATCGACCCTATCAAAAATTATACTAAATCAACCTATGCAATACTAAATAAACCACCCTTTTGTCTCCCTATACTATGTTGGCCCCATTCATACCATGTAATACTAGGTTTTCCACTTTAGAAATAACTAAGTCGGCCCACTAGTGCTAAGTTTTCACCCTTCCTTAACCAACTATGTCAACCAACTTCTACTAAGTCAAACTATTGATTTTCTTTTTTCTACAACCTAAGTCCACCTGGTAGACTCTATTCATCACCTATGATGACTTTTTGACCAATTTATATAAATGCCTTGAGTATTAATTAGTCCAACTCCTTCCTACCTAATACCTTATTTGACCCCTAGTATCCTTAAAATTTTCCTAGGGTTCATTATGGGGTCTAGAATTTTTTGAACAATTAATTTTATATAAAATCATTTAATTTAAAATAAAAATACTCCAAAATTTGAAATTTTTATTTTCTTACCTATGTTGCACTCACTAAAGCCACTATGCATCCTCCCCATCTCGCCTATTATCTCTTCACCATCCTGGCTCTCTGAGATCTCATTAGGTCTACTAGAGCACTAGGTCTACTAGATCTTTATTTTTTTAGAATAGTAAAATATGGAATGAACTAATTTTCACCCTATTTATATTTACTATTCACAATTATTTACCCTTTAAATATTTACGATTAGATTTTTTATTTTGATCATATCTTTGTCTCTACTAACTCTTTTTACAAACCATAATTTTTTTTGGAATCCTGACATTGTAGAGAATATTTTTAACTATTATATGCCCATGTTGCTAAAATTTCAATTTTTTGATCTTTTTTACTAATCTCTACAAGTTTGCCTAATATTACTCACATTGGACATCTTCACATTTCTTACATATCCTTTATCTACAACACTAAGGTAAGTAAAGGTGTGTGTTTTTTAATTCAGTCCTCTCATTTATCTTTTTTTCTCTTTATTTCACTTTATTCAGCTTCAACATTATGTGTCACTATGTTATTTTCCTAAAGCACAATCTCATGTTGCACCTAAGTGAAACATGATGAGGTTCGAGTGGGGCATATGTATACACATAATATTTTAAAACTTTATCAATTATGGTTTCTTTCTATCTTATAAGAACCCACCAAGTCTCAATCTCTCTGAGTGCATACTTTAAGGGGTAAACTAGGAAAGGAGTGGAAAAACCATTAGTGTTTAGAAAGATTGTTGTCCCTTATTACCACTTGATATATACATACTTGTCTCATAAAAACCATTTTCCTAAGATTTTCCTCCTATTTTTCAACCTCCTCTAGTCATTTACCACCTTCATTAGCCCTTCACTAACCTAAAACCCTTTTTGACAATTTATGTTACATACTCAACCCCATCGACCTTATAATCTTATTGGTAAAAATTATTAGGGTTTAGGTCAGCTCTTAGATGACCTATCTCATGACCTAATTTGTTTTTCTTAATAATGATACTAGGTCGACTAGGTCAACCTTATTGGACTAAATATTCATAAAGGATTAAGGTTAGATCCACCTATATAAACACATTCATTTCACCATTTCTAAGAGAAGAAAAGAAATAAGTAAGATATAATGTGCATTTACTTATCCACCATTATATTTGAGGATCAAGCTTAGGGTTTCATACTTTCTTTGGAGATGTGGATCTTATCTTATGGAGAACTCTTTTAGATGTATTGATAGGTTATGTATCCTAGAGATGATTTATCCTTGTCATCCTTACATAACATAACAACTTCTTGAGAATCACCTTGGCCAATTGAGAGATTTAGGTTCAGTGGGTTTGTCTTCAAAGGTAAGTATTCCCAACTTTGTTTCTCCTTTGTAAGAGTAGATAGATACACATTTTTACTTCTCTTCCATGCATCAAGATTATGTATACATTGACGTCAGTATATGTATTCTATGCATGCTAATTTTTCATGTTTATTAACCCCACTTTATGCCACAAGATCTTGTGAGCACTATATTAGATGTTACTTTACTTGTTATTAGTCTAGTGAATATGAAAACATAGGACCTAGTTAAGGTTATTGCATAGTTTTGCTTGACTGGAGGATTTGGAACCCTCCCTAGTGATATTACTATGGTAAGAGATCCCTTGATTAGGTTTAGTGGATCCATCTTGGTCATGACCCTGATTATCTAATGTATTCCCAATTGAAAGTGTAAGTAGGATTTATCTTCTTCAAGCTAAGATTAATTTTTATATCTACTACATTTCCCATTTCATACACTTCCCATGTTGAGCCTTTTTCATTATTTTTTTAATATTGTAAAATCAATTATAAATATAAGCACTAAGGATGTAAAAAATAGTTATAAAGTTCTAAAAAATAAAAATATAAAGATATGGGGCATCCCCCATCAACATGAAACATACTAATCAATTATCTAATATAAAAATGGCCCCATATAGGCAGCCCAACAACCAATAGCAAAAAAAGTATAAACAAAGAAATTAACAAAAACTAGCCACCCCAAAGGTGGTAAAATAGGGCTTAATAATCCTACACCCTTAAAATAGTGGAACCATCCATTTTGTATCCATCCTTAGACTCCACACTATCAGGTCCCTCAGTCAAATATTTATCTTCACTAGGTCCCATCTGGAGCTACCCAACAAGTGCTTAGAGGGATAATGGTCAACTTTCTTCAATAGGATTTTCATATTGTTAATTTTTACATAATATAAGACATTATCCACTTATACTGAGCCACCCCACTCTATAAGTTTCTCAAGTTTTTTAGAGAATACATTGACATTTTCATTGATCATCTTCCAAACATTCTTATGGGCATCATGGTCCTATATCATAGGATCCAATTCTTATCAAAAGATTCAAGATGTAGGTTAATTTCAAATGGGTTAAAGTTTTCCTTAATTTATTTGATTATACTATTTCCCAATCCATCATTGCACACATCTTTTAACATATTTTCATTAGCTGACAACTAGCTATCAACCCCATTCTTATCATAGTCGATCAAGTTTATCCATTCCTATACTAGGTGATTTTCCTTATCAAAGTATGAATATTTTATGTAATCCTAATAATGTTTAGTAATTTTTATCTAGTGGTCAACTGATGGAAAAGTGCCCAGTCTAGATGAGGGCTCAGTTTGGGATTACCCCCAAAAACTAGCAAGTAATCAAAGGTGACTTTGAGCAATCCTATCTTGAGAAATTATTCCAGCTGATCCTGTGACACTTTTAGCTATAGAAAAATTTGTAAATAGACAAAATAGAGAATTAATTATACTAATAATTTATTAATCACCCTATCCTTATGTTGGAATACCTAAAGGTTCCTTTGCTTCCATAAAAACCATTAAAATCTAGTTAAAAACACAAGCCAAAATTTATGAAAGAAAGGGTGTACTTTAATTTTAGGATATGCATAACCAAAATCAATGTTTATCCAGCCAATTTAATAATTGAAAACCACATTCCAACACTTAATATAATTATTCCATAGCTTAGCCACATATGGGTAGGAGCAAAAAACATGAGCAATAGTTTCAATTTCACTACAAAAAGAGAAAAAATGCTAAGCAAGTCCACAATTACTCAAGATAGAACCAATAGCCAAATTTTTGTACATTAAAAAAAAATTAAAGTAGGATTTATTAGGTTCAATACAAGATTCCTAGATTACATTAAATCCAAAAGACCAGGGAGTGAGAGGATCATATGCATACCAAGTATGGGTAAGGGTGAGGTAGGGAACATTTGATAAGGAAAGATTTTTATATAACATTTGAGTGGAGGACTCAACTAGAGGGGGGAATTTATTCCACTTCACACTATCCCAAAACTCACCCTCCTCTTCTATGAAAACCACATTATTCTTTCCCTTCAATGTTTTTTGAAAAAGATTAAATGTTTTGTACTCTGTGGCAAGAATCCAAAAACTGGCTCTAATCTCTAACCAAAAATCCCCTCTCACATGAAAATAGAGGTTCTTATAATCCATCAACCCATTAGTATATAATTCAATGGAATGCATCCCCTGGTGAGGGTAATTGGTCTCTTTTTGATAGACAAGTTTCACCATAAGGATCTATACCCCTAATAAAAAGTTGCAAACTAGTTGAAAAATGTGTTTAGCTATGATTAAGGGTTTAAAAACATCCTAGGCTAACCAAATAGAAGCAAATATTGTTTAAAAAACCAATTTAATAGGGAAAAACCCAATGAGAAGGTCAACAATATTCAAACCTTTACAGGTTGGCTTTCCTTTAGGAAATCCTCTCAAAATATTATTTCTGAATAGAACTTTCTAGGGCTCATTTCCTTCGAATGCTCTGATGATCCACTTAACTACCAATGTCATACCCTATAGTCAAAGGTCTTTTAACCCCAAGCCCCCAATATTTTTAGGCTTCAAGCAAAATTGCCATGAAACTACATGCCTTTTCTTACCCCCTTTCCCATTAGACCATATGAAATATCTTATGATTCTATGGAGCATGTTTATTTGAGAATTACCAAAGAGCCAAGAAGAGGAATAATATTATTATAAGATGAAAGGACTTACTAAAAATTTTGAATCCTTCTAGGTAAGGAAAGTAAGTAATCCTACCACTTTGCAATTTTCTTATTGATTTTATCAAAAATACATTCCTACATGAGTTTAAAGGAGGGTGTGAGAGTGAAGGGAATACCCAGGTATCTAACCTTTTCATTTGGTCCTTTCCAATTCCCACCATAATTTGACAACTAGTTTGGAGGGTGTTCTTTCCATCCCAACATTTGTGATTTATGCATGGCCACTTTGGAGCCAAATGGAGAGCAATATATATCTAGTCTAGCTACCACCTAAATCAAGTTATTTTGTTCCAAAATGATAAATAATGTTGTGTCATCAACAAATAGGATATCATTATTATATAGATAAATTACTTTGATTAGAGGCTCTATATTAGATAATTTGAGAAGATAGTGTAATGGTTCAACTACCAAAATAAAGAGTGAAGGAGTAAGAGGGCATCCTTGTCTAATGTTGCATTGAAGATATAATGATTTTATTAATTAATCATTGAATTCAATGATAGTCAAAGCATCATTTAAGAGAACATTGACCATTATACAAAATCATTCTAAAGGGACAAAGCATTCTCTCAATAAAAGGGCACTCAATTATATCATATGCTTTTTCAAAGTTGAGAAAATCATTCCTGCATCCTACTTAGAGTCCCTATCTTAGTACGTCCCTTCCCAAATAGTAATTAAGTTGTCCAAAATGTCTCTACTTTTAAAAAATATGGTTTGAGTTTTTGAGACAATAGTGGGCAGCAGAGAAGGAAGTTTTCTTGCTAAAATCTTTGCCAAAACCTTGTAAGAAACATTAAGGAGGGTAATTGGTCTCCAGTTTTTAAGTGAAGATAGGTTACCATCCTTAGGAATGAGTTTAATTTCCCCTATAATTATTTTGAGGCCTAGGTTGCCATCATCAATGGCCTCATTAAATTTTTTTAGACAATCCTTAACCAATCACTCCTTATTAGATTTATAAAATTTAGCAAGGAAACCATCCACCCCTGGCACTTTATCATCTTTGAGCGAGTCAAAAGTGGATATGATTTCATCTAATGAAATTCAAGCATCAAGGAAACTAGCCTAAACTCATGTCACCTTTTTAGTAATGCGGGCATCACATATATCCATGTTCTATTAAATGAGGTCACTAGAACCGTCAGAAAGGAAAATACTAGAATAAAATTCAAAGAATGCTTCTTTTATGCTAGTAGCATCCTGATTAATCTAACCATTTACTTTGATACAATTAATCTTGCTTCTTGAGTTTTTGGATTTACAAAATCTAAATAAAAACTTAGAACCTCTATTCCCAAGCTTCAACTAGGTTAGTCTAGAGCAGATATGTACCCCCTAGTAATATAATTTTGTGACTATCTAACTTGATGTTTTAAGAGATTAAGCTCTTCAAGTAGTTTCCCATTAGTTGGGTTAAGTTACAAAGAGATTTAAACAAGGATAATATTCTCTTGAGTGCCCTTTGCAATATTTTTTGATTTTTAGCTTTGATTTGACCATAAGTTCTCATAAAGTTTTTGGAGGTTTCCATACAGGAATTCCATTGATTAATTTTAAGTTACAGGAAAATTTCCTAATGTTATAGGATGACTAAAGACCCTCCAAACACACATGTTCAAATAGGTGGGAAACATTGAATTTATATAGTCCTTTAAAGGACATGCTGGCTTTATTCTCCTCACAATTCAATGAGAAATCCATTTCAATAGGATGGTGGTCAGACATAGTAAAGGGTAGCACTGTCACCATATTACCATCCTTATTAAGGGTCACATTGAGTAAATCCCTATTCAAGTAAAACCTATAAAGTCTAGAGTACTATCTTTTATTATTGATCTAATTATTACACTAGGTAAACTTGATTCCTCTTCTTAGGTTTTTACCATTTTGGAGCAGGTCTATAATACTATGCATTATTTTTAATTTAAACAATAAAATCTCATTACCTTTCTAGGCATGGTGGTCACCCCCTATTTTATCTACTTTTTATTCCACTATGTTGAAATCTCCTCCAAAGATCCAATGAAGCTTTTTAGATTGGTAGCCAACCAGTTCCATAGATCAGACTACTCCCTATAGTCATTGGGGGCATATGTGTTACATAGGCCGTAAGACTAATTTTGGCATTCTAGAAAGACCCAAACAACTTTATTATAAGGGGAGACACCATGATTAAGAATACAATCTTTCAGAATAGGGTTGACCAAAATAGAGGCCCCACCTTTCCATCTTTTATGGTTAGTAGAGAACTAAAGAGAATTAGGCTAGATAAATTTCAAGACTAAGGATAACTAGGATCCCATAGCCTTGACTTCTTGTAAATAAAGTCCAAAGTTTCTCTTGAATGTTTAAACTATCTCATAATTGGTTTCCTATCAAGAGATTCCAACCCTCTCACATTCCAATTTGAAATACACATATAAACTAGGGGGGAGAAGGAGGTCAATTAGATTGACCATGGGGCTTACCCCCACTATTGTACAGTCTTGTGAAATACACTAGGACTTTATTTTCCTTACCTTTTTTCTTGCAAGAAGAGTCATGGTTATTGTGAGGTGACTCTTTTACTAACTTTTTTTCTCTTTGGGCACAATATGTTCCATTAGGGAGGAGCTTAAATCTATTTTAAGTCTTTTCACTCCTCCTTTAGACATCTAGTTTTCATCAATTATTGTGTCCTTATGAGTAAAGGGACCACCATTTGGTATATCCATCTCTAAAGTAGACTTATCATTTCTATCTTTCTATGGAGAGATATCCATGGCAGGAATTCCACTAGCAAGATTGATGAAATTTTTAGGGGTAAGATGTTAGAGATAACATTATGAAAAGTAAGGGTTTTAGCTAGGAGAACCACACATTCCTCAGAGGGAGGGCCTGATAGAGTTTTATATTCAAGAAAATCATCATCTAAGTTATTCAACATGTAATTGATCACATCAAGTAAGAGAATAAAGCTACCAATATATGGTTGATAGGGGCCATGCATCTGAGATGTGAGGGAAGGGTCATCTAGACCCTACTTATACTCAATTTTAGAGCCAACATTTCTAGAAGCCTCTTTAGGGGGGCACTATATTTCAATGATAAACTATTAAACAAGGGGTTTTAAAAAACCTAAAAATCATCCAACACAAACTCATTTTTTGGGGCATCCCTCTCTTTTTGTTTATTAGGCATATTACCCTTATTAACCAACATAGGATACTTTTTTTCTAAGATGTACATCTTTTTTACAAAAGAAACAAGCATTTAGACCACCCAGTCCTCTAAGAGCATAAGTGTGGGACTTTTCCTAAATTTTAAAATTGAGGGAATCTAGAAAGAACTCCAAGGGTTTTAATGATATTAAAACCCTAGCATTCATATGGGAAAGTGACCTCTTAGTATCCTCAATTCTTAGTAGTTATTTTAGGGGTTTCAATGCCTATTGTAAAAAATACATAGTTGTATCGATACTCCTTCAATATCAACTCATCTGGGAGCAGTTTTGAAAATGAGGTCACTATAATTCATTTATGGGCTCCACAGGATAGCTTTAAAAATCAACTAGATAATTTTCCATAGGGGTTTGCTAATAGCCCTATGTTTCATATTGGTTTTCAAATAAAATCATAAAGACCCCTTTTTGAATCATCTGAAAAAACTAATATATAGACCTAGTCATTTACCACAAACAAAGTAAGCTAGTTATCAAAAATATTCTTAGAAGGGAGAGAATTCTTATTTAAATAAATAAAAAACATCCCTGCATTTTTTATCTTGATTTACTCCTAATACAAGTCAATTTCCATGGAAGCATTCATAACAATAGTCAAGGTCCTAATAGGGCTAGGGTGCTCACTGACTTGGCCTTCACTATGCTCCTATTCTCCATGCTCCTTGCTGCTCACCATAAATTCAGCTCTTTTCAAGTGCTTAGCCACTTCTTCCTATCACAAAATTTCACTAAACAACTTTTTGGCAAGCCAAATGATTTGTATTCAACCTGAAATGGGCTAGAATAATCACTCTTATGATTGTATATCTTTTCACCCCCATAAAATCACCTAGCTTGTTAAGGCCACCATGTTTCCCATTCATTACATGCTCAAGTCCATCAAATCTAAAGGTTTCCAAAAGCCACTACAATTAATACATAACCCTTTAAAATATCCAAAGGTAGTGAGAAGGGTGATCGAGAAGGGAAGTGCATATGGAGTAGATAGTACACTTTAGCCCATTAAATAGACTTAAAAACCAAACACACTACTAAAATAAAAGCAATAAACCAATTTAGTCATTAACAAGAGAATACAAAATATAAAATAAAAACACTATCATTAAGGATAAAATAAATAATAGACATAAAAGAATCAAAGGTGACCAAGGTAAGCCACTTAGAGAAAGCTTGAAGCACCATTAATGGAGGATGACTCTTTATCTCTCCATTGTAGAGCTCCAAACTTCTCCTTCCCCAATTTCCATCTTATTTTTCATTATTATTTTAAAATCCTTGGTATTATTATATGTATTTTGAATTATTATTATTATTATTATTAGCATTTAAATATGTAAAGTAATAAATCTATTTCAAAGATAATGAAATTTATGCTCTTTGGTGTCAAATTAAATGTCATAAAATGACTATTAATGCATTTCAAATCTTTTATAATGCAAAATTAGAGGATATGCATAATTTTATTGAGATTCTTAATGAAAATATTGCTTATTTTAAAAATTTTCACACCTCTAATAATGATACAAAATGTGATTCTCCTAAATAATGCATTCCTTTACACACTCATTTTCTGAACCTTGGTTTGAGAATTATGAAATAAATGGATTATACTGGTGGCATACTTGGTAAACATAAATAATGCATTATTGAGCCCATTTCATTTGAAACTAACTCAAATTTCATAGGGCTTGGATTTACTTGTTATAAAACTAATGTTAAAATGAAGTCATATTGTACTCCTAACTAAAGGACATTGTATCATAATGACTTTTCTTTTAAGGCTTCTTATGATCATACTTCGATTTTAAATGGTAAACATTGTGAGCATTGTGGTAGACATGCCCATGATATTACTAAATGTTTAAAATTACATCCCTATAAATTTTGTTTGTTAGTATAGGTCCCTAGAAAACCCATCAAAACATGTTAATAGGGGATGCTATGGAAAATGTACTACAAAAACAAAAAAGAGGAACTAACAGAAACTTTACATTAATCCAAACATATCACAAAACAAAAATTAATATAATTCATAGATATAATAAATTAAAAATAATAAGTTTTTTCACAACAAACATATTACAATAACTCATAACATATCAATGTAAGGAACATAAGGAAATATAAAGGAAAACCATTTCTAAACCTCTATATTAATATCAATATTTCATAACCCATTTTTAAAAAAGTGAGAAGTATTTATAGAAAATTTCAAAGAATTTATCACTTCATATTCCAATGTTTTTCTACAAATTAGAATAAGAATATTCATATTCTTAAGAATTTTGATATATAATGAAATCCACATACAAACAAAAAGACTATACTACATACAAAATGGTGCAAAATGCACACTTGTCATATAACTATACATTGCAATTTTATAGCTCTATTCTACTACCAAAACTTTACCATACTTAAATCATTGTCTCACCTAAGACAAAGTCACAAGAAGTGAGTTACATACTTAATTTGATGGAGTTGCTTGATGAAAAAGATAGACTAAAAATACTATTTGTAGTTATCACTCAAGGTGTTGTATACCAATTTTCACCTATTACACACTACTTAGCCAACCTTTCAAGTTTTTAACTAAGTAATGTACCAATCTAATGACTTTGAGATTTTTCAAAAGCTTGGCATAACCAAGTGACCAACCTTTGTGGGTTTTTAGCCAACCTAGCCCCACTCCTGATGTTTCAATCTTTTTTGCTAAAAAACTCTTCAAAAATTCAAAACTAAAGTGTGCATAGTACATACAAAGAAGGTGGTGGTGTTGAAGGACTTGGAGGGGTTTGTGAAGATGATTTTATTTGAGTTATTGTTGAGAAAGTTATGGATTTAGACTCTAGTGTTGGTAGGGTTTGTTGAGGTTAGATTGCTAGCTACGTAACTATAACCATTTTTTCTATTTTAACTCCTACTCTATTGATTTAGAGGGATGAATTGTAGCTCCTAAATAATATCTATAATAGAGCTATCCAAATGGGATAAGTCCTTTTTAAACATTTTCCAATTAGTAATAGCTTATTGAACAATAGTGACATGAGTGTATAATGATAACTAATACTTGATTAGACTTTGAATGCCCTTAATTTAATTGAGCCTTACTATTTGATACTTTCTATTGAATTTATTGTCCTAACTCTTATTTATCTACATGCCTCCATGTTTGAATACCAAAAAAATTATTGCATAAATTTTCATTTTGCTAGGTTTACATATTTAGCATGACACTATATTTGGATTCAAGTGACTACTTTTATGTGCCTTCTAGTGCATCAAAATAAATAAATTGATCTTCTTTTATAGATTTGTCCTTGTTAGCCTTGGAAAATTCTAGTTTGGCCTCAGTCCATGTAGTGTTCAGCTACTAATTATAATTGATCATGGTTTTGGGTTATGTTATGAGATTGATGTATAGCTATATCAAAAACTTGTTCATATTGTTATACAAACTCAAAAATCTCCTTTGTCTTTGTCTTAATGTTTTAACACTATGTGTAAAATTGTTGTAGATTATACATAATAAGATAGTCTTTTCTTAGCTACGACAAGAGAGACAAGAAATACTTACCTTTAAACATCACTTGGAGACATAAGACTTAAGTGACTAATGTAAGACAAGTGTTGTCAATGATTTGATGTGATTTGGTGAGCTAGAGGTTTAGGTTTGTGGTTTCCTCTATGAGTTATGATACTTATTTATATAAGGCTAAATTATAATGAGTGATATATTATTGAAAGGTAGACACTCCTTTAATTATCTTAGATATAGGAAGTTGGGAAACATTAAGAGATGCTTCCTAAAGTATTATGGTAAGAACCAAACTTGAAGTAAAAACTGTGACACGTGCATTCTTGATTTATGCCATTGGTAGATAAAAATTTGTTCTCTAAATGCAAGTTGTAGGTACATCCCATAACCATTGGTTGGGGAATTTTTAATTTTGTTGAGATGCATCCTCTTGTAAAACCCTTTGGATGGACCTTGAGCCTTGTGATGTAGAATATGATTTCTAGGCTTTAGGTATTGCACCCTTCATCGAGAACTTTACTACCTATTTTTATATGACTTGTATCTCCATATTATAGTCTACTTATGCCTTGGCTTTGAAATTTACCTTTTCCTTATCCTTAGCCTCTTTTTCCTTGCTTGCTTTTCTAGCCTACACAAGGATTATATTACTTTCTTATCTTATACCTTATCTACTTTATCAACCTCAACCTTATTCTTATACGCTACTTATGCTTCTTATGTTGTCAGGTCATCTTGTTTTTGTGCAACTTATTATTCTACATGTTAATTTTTTTGTCGCTCTTCTTGTGCGATTTTTTGCATTCACTACTTAGCCTCTAATTCTTCTTGTAGTCTTATAAAGTGTCGCTTGAGTGAAATGAGTGTCACTTGAGACCACCCTTCCCTTCCCATATATCCCATTTAGAATGTGTGATTGCATGTTCAATCAAAATCAATTAGGGTTTACACTTGTGAGACTCTAAGGTATGAAATTTGTTGGGGATCAACCAACAATATTGATTACACTTATGAAAGCAATAAAACGTGGAATTAAATCAGAATGATAAGTAACTAGAATGATAAATAGCAAAGAATAAGAGATACAAGAAACTGCCCTGAAAACTTGTATTAAACTCTTTACAAAAGGAATACAATTGGAGAAACTTCTTTTCTTCCACACCTCTCTCAGATGTACAGATCTCTCTCTCTCAAGTATAATCAACTCCAACAACCTGGATTGATTCACATATACAATTCTGTACTATTCTTTAACATTACATTACAATAAGCTAAGAAGATCTATCCTATTATATAATAATTAGGAAACATGAGCATGCATTTACAACCAATAGTTATGACTCTTAAACAAGGGCTCTAAAATAGTCTTACTAAAGATAGAGACGTGGACTTAAGACTATGACTTAATCCCATCATGCAAACACTCAGTTCTACCCACAAAAATAGATTTTTGGATGCATAGGTAACTGACATCGATTCCTGCCTATTTGCCTGTGACCGACATTGATCGATCCCTGCCGATGCCAACATCTCTTAAACTGCTCCTGACCGATGCTAGTGACTGTGTAAACCTGTAACTTCAACAATGCACTCCTTTGGTGAAGCTTTTAGCTCGACACCTTAACAATCTCCCACTTGGAGATAAATAGCTGCACCAGTACCTGTATAACAACATCTTTTAGCTCCTCCATCTTCAACTCAATCATGAATACCAACAGAAGTTGAATGAAGATTCAACTTCTCCTTTGTTACTGGCTTGGTTAACATATCAGTAGGATTTTTATCTGTATGGATCTTCTCTAGCTTTAACTCACCATCCTCCAATACCTATCTTATGAAGTGGTACCTAAGCTATATATGCTTTGTTCTTGAATGAAAGGCTGAATTCTTATCCAAATGAATTGCACTCTAACTATCACTATATAATCTACAACTCTCTTACTCCTTTCCAATCTCTTCCATGAACCATGTCATCCATATCATCTCTTTACTAGCCTCTGTGACTGCAATATACTCTACTTCTGTAGTTGACAAGGCAACAACCTTTTGCAACTTTGATATCCAGCTAACCGCCGTTCCACCAATAGTGAAAACATATCCCGTGGTGCTCTTTCTACCATCCAAATCACCTGCCATATCTGAATCTACATAACCATGTAGAGAAGTATCTGAACCTCCATAGCACAAGTGCCTACTGCTGGTTCCTCTCAGATATCTGAGGATCCACTGAACTGCTTTCCAGTGCTCCTTCCCTGGATTGGCCATATACTTACTTACAACTCCCACTACTTGGGCAATATCTGGTCTAGTACACACCATTACATACATTAAACTCCCTACTACAGAAGAATATGGAACTCTACTCATGTACTCTACCTCATCATGTGAATTAGGACATTGTTCTTTACTCAATTAAAAATGTTCAGCCAAAGGTCTGCTTACCGGTTTTGCATCCTGCATATTGAACCATTTCAACACCTTGTTCACATAATCCTCTTGAGACAAAATCAACCTATGATTTTTCCTATCTCTCTTAATGCTCATGCCAAGGATTTTCTTTGCTGCTCCCAAATCTTTCATGGCAAATGTTTGAGCTAATTTCACCTTAAGCTCAGAGATATCCTGCATGTGTGATCCTGCAACTAGCATATCATCTACATACAACAACAGAATAATATATCTACCATTATCCAATCTCTTAAAATACACACAATGGTCAGATTGACACCTACTATAGCCATGCTCAGTCATAAACTGGTCAAATCTCAAATACCACTGTCTAGGAGCTTGCTTAAGGCCATACAAGCTTTTCTTCAATCTACACACTAACTTCTCCTTACCTTTGACCTCAAATCCTTCTAGCTATTCCATATATATTTCCTCATCCAGATCTCCATGAAGAAATGATGTCTTAACATCAAGCTGCTCAAGATGCAAATCCTCAATAGCAACTAAAGACAGTACAGTCCGTATAGAAGTCATTTTAACAACAAGAGAAAAAATCTCACCAAAATCAATACCTAGTTTTTGTGCAAATCCTTTCAATACAAACTTGGCCTTATATCTCATCTGTCCATTCTCACCTTCTTTCAATCTTTAGGTCCATCTATTCTTCAGTGTCCTCTTATCAGCTGGCAACTCAACCAAATCCCATGTTTGGTTCTCTCTCAAGGACTCCATTTCCTCAACCATGCCATGCTCCCATTGATTCTTGGATTCTACCTGTATTACTTCTTGAAAATTCTCTGGTTCTCCACCATCAGTTAGAAATAAATAGAATAATAAAGGGGAATATTGAATTGGAGGTTTACTTACCCTTTTTGACCTACTGATGGGTGTTTGAGACTCATCCACAACACGCTGTCTGCCCAAATTCTTTGACAGTGACCGACCTTGGTCACTTCTAGGCCTATTATTGGCCAACATCAGTTTTGCCTGATCGACGTCGGTTCTTATCCTATCGACATTGATCACTATATGACCGACATCAGTTTTTGTCCTATCAGCGTTAGTTCTTGCCTTGCTGATGTCGGTCTCTGTGTTTTCCTATCTGTGATTAATTTTTCCTATAAGCTCATTTTGGACCGTCACCTCGTCCAATTCTCCATTACTCTGCTCAGATTGATTCAACTTCTTCAGATGATCACTATACATCATTTTTTCATTGAAAACAACATCATAGCTCCTAATTATCTTGTTAGTTCCTAGATTCCAAAACCTAAATTTGAAATCATCAGAGCCATAGCCAATAAATGTGCACCTCATAGACTTAGCATCCAGCTTCTTTCTATTTTTCTTATCAACATGCATAAAGGCTTCACAACCAAAAAATTTGAGAAATGAGAGATCTACCTTTTTACCTGTCTATGCCTCTTCTGGAATTCCACCATCCAGAGCTGTAGAGGGACCTCTGTTAATCAGGTACACTGTAGTATCCATAGCTTTTGCCCAAAACTCTAAGGGCAAACCAGCATGCAATCTCATACACCTTTCACGCTCCATTATTTTTTTGTTCATACTTTCAGCAACACCATTTTGCTAAGGTGTCCTTGGAACCATCCTTTGCCTATGGATTCCATGCATATAACAATACCAGTTGAACTTATAGCTGCAGAACTCACCACTATTGTCAGATCTCAGGCACTTCAATCTTCTGCCTGTCTCATTCTCAACCATAGCTTTCCAAATCTTAAAAGTCTCAAATACATCAGATTTCTTCTTAATATATTAGACCCATACCTTTCTTGTAGCATCATCTATGAACGAAACATAGTACTATGATCCTCCAATAGAAGCAACTTGAGCCGGTCCGCACACGTCTGTGTGAACAAGCTGCAACTTATGCTTCTTCTTTGTTGACCCAGTCTTGAGAAAACTCACTCTCTTCTGTTTCCCAAAAACACAGTGCTCACAAAAATCCAGATCTATGCTTTTCAAATTTGAAAGCTTACCTTTTGACTTAAGAATTGACATTCCCTTCTCACTCATGTGGCCAAGCCTTGAGTGCCACAATTTTACATCCACATCTGAAGTAGATAATACAGAAGGAGAATTATTAGTAACATAATTACATAAATAGAGAGTACGTACTCTCTTACCTCTGGCCATTACAAGTGCACCCTTGGTCACCTTCCAAGATTTTGCTGTGAGAGTTACTGAACAACCCTCATCCCCTAACTTTCCTATAGAAATCAAATTCCTCTTCAAGTTAGGAACATGCATAACATCTCTCAACACCCATGTGTTTCCATTCTGCATTTTCAACTACACTTTTCCTTTGCCAATAATTTTACAAGGCTCATCATCCCCTAAATACACTATTCCAAAATCTCCATGGACATAGTCACTAAAATATTCTCTATTAGGGGTAGCATGAAAAGATGCACCAGAATCTAAAACCCAAGATTCTATATTATTATGCAAAGAGAATATTAAAGCATCTTGTGTAATACCTGTAACCTTTGCTTCTTCTTTTCCTTCGTGCTGATTGTCCTCCTTAGGCTTTGACCAGCAATCTTTGCTTATGTGCCCTATCTTTCAATAATTCTAGCATTGTGGCTTCCTACCATTTTTAGATTTGGATCTACCTCTCACCTTTGACTTAGACCTTGATCTCCCTTTCTTGCTCTTCTCTTTTTGCCTTCCCCTGATCTCAAAACTTAAAGCATTCCCTGATGTTTCCTCTATGTTTTTCCTATGAATTTCTTTATTCAAGATAACACTAACAACATCCTCTACTTTTAAAATATTTGAAGCAGATGCAGTATTACTAACTACCATTACTAAGCTATGCCAGCTTTCAGGCAAAGAACATAATATTAAAAGATCTTTATTTTCATCATCAAACACTATTTTGACTGAACTTAATTGATTTACAATTCCATGGAAATCATTCAGATGATTAGATATAGATCCACCTTCCTGCATACGCAAATTAAATAACTGCTTCATAAGATATACCTTATTAGAAGCTGAGGGTTTTTCATACAAATTTGCTAAAGTAGTCATCAGCTCTACCATTGTTTTTGCCTGTGATAAATTAGATATCACAGTAGATGCCAAACTCAGTCTTATAGACCCTAGAGCCTTTCTATCAAGAACTTCCCATTCTTCATCATCCATGTCTGTGGGCTTCTTTGCAATCCCACCTAACGATAAGTTTAGATCTTTTTGATACAAATAATCCTCTATCTGCATTCTCTAATGTTGATAATTTTTGCCATTAAACTTCTCCATTCTTAGTTTCCTTTCTTCTACCATTGCTTCTCCCACTCAAACAGAAATCCCTGCAAAAACCCTGTGAGTACCCTGTAATCAATACCCACTACACAGATCTGAACCACCTGTTAGTGAACCTGAGCTCTGATACCACTTATTGGGGATCAACCAACAATATTGATTACACTTATGAAAGCAATAAAACACAGAATTAAATTAGAATGATAAGTAACTAGAATGATAAATAGCAAAGAACAAGAGATACAAGAAACCACCCTGAAAACTTGTATTAAACTCTTTACAGAAGGAATACAAGTGAAGAAACTTCTTTTCTTCCACACCTCTCTCAGATGTATAGATCTCTCTCTAGATCTCTTTCCCTTAAGAGCTCTCTCTCTCAAGTACAATCAACTCCAACAACCTAGATTGATTTACATATACAATTTTGTACTGTTATTTAACATTACATTACTATAAGCTAAGAAGATCTATCCTATTATATAATAATTAGGAAACATGATCATGCATTTACAACCAATAGTTATGCCTCTTAAACAAGGGCTCTAAAGTAGTCTTACTAAAGATAGAGATGCAAACTTAAGACTATGACTTAATCCCATCATGCAAACACTCAGTTCTATCCATGGAAATAGCTTTTTGGATACACAGGTAATCGACATCGATTCCTCCCTGTTTGCTTGTGACCGACGTCGACCGATCCCTGCTGATGCCAGCATCTCTTGAACTACTCCTGACTGACGTCGGTCGCTCCTGTCCAACGCTGGTGACTGTGTAAACCTGCAACTTCAGCAATGCGCTCCTTTGGTGAAGCTTTTAGCTCCACACCTTAACAAAATTATCAGTATGAGCAAGCAAATTTTATAAATACAAAATTAGAATCAACTATTTCATGAAAATATTATAGTATTGGAAATACATATTACATGAAAAAAGAGCCTCTAAGGCACACTAATGTCAATCATGTATATACATCTTCACCTAGTTAATTTATGGCAAACAAAATTACATATCAAAATAAGAAGTCATAACAAAGTGCATCTAAAACTTGTGACTCAAACAATAATCAAATATCAAATAAAATTTCAAATGAGATTTTAAGGAAAATGACTAAAGCTAAGTTGATCAACCTACTTATTTTACATCCAAGGATGAGATAGAGATATTATTGTACATACCATAGAATGCATGGTTGTCACATAGATTCATGTTTGGCATTGAAAAGCATATACAACACATCACATATAGTGAGGAAACTATACAAGATAAATCAATTAATGAATCCATAGTGATACTTAAACACATTAAAAAAGGGTTAAATTCAAAAATAATACAAAAGTGTTTACCAAAACATAACTCAGAACAATAAAATGTTTACAAAGGAAAAATAGAACAATAAACAATACAACAAGTATAGGTAAAGTAAGTGAAGGATACAAATACACCTCTACAAAATGAAGTCCCACTTTCAAAATAGTATGGGTATCTAGAATAGTTTGATCAAGGTTAAGGGTTGGGAAAACATGCCCAAATAATCACTGCTATTATAGAAAGTGATAATGTTGGTCAACAAGGTTTTAGATTTATGGAGCATACTAATGTAAATCATTCACATATATATTTTATCAAGGCAAAAGATACATATACATAGGTAATGTTAAAAAAAGATAAATAACTTGAGTTTCACATTTAAAATTAGTCTAAACAAATAACCATTCTCAAAAGAGGATTTATAATAATATAATCTTCAAAGAAAGCTATACCTGTAGTGGATACACTTTTAGATGGAAAGATCCCAATCAATAATCTAGACATTGTGCTAATGTGGTTTTTATGCACACTAATTCATAATGAGGTAGATGCTAACATTTTAGGATATTAATGGAGGTAAAATCCACTCTTTAGCATGATTTACAGTTATGTAGTTTTAACAAATAGGTGATGTAATAGTAGGCAGGGCATGCAGGTTGTTAACTAGGACTATTTATGAATGGATGGTTACTAAAAGAGAGTTAAAACTAGGTGAGTTGGTGGCTGGATGAATACTCATATAGTGTGGTTAGATCTTATAAATAAACTCAAAAATTATATGGAAGGGTAGGGCATAAAATGAAGAATCTATGACTTCAAGAAATATCAATGAAGTTAGGTTCTTTGTGGATAAGTGCTTTCAAAATGAATGTTTGTAGCTAGCAGCTATTGTACACACATAAATATTGGTCAATCAGTCTTGGATAGTTTGATATAGGAAACTCAGAGGCGTAGGCCAAAGGTTTCTCCTTGTAAATTATCTATTGCACATCCTTACTTAGAAGATTATGAATTAGACTAGGGAGGTATCTGAGATAGTTATTGCATGTACACAAAAGACTAAATCATTGAAAGCACCTATACAAATTAAAAATATGAGATAGATAAATTAATCAAAATAATCAATGCAATTAATAATTATTCAATATCTTTTGCATATATAAAACTAGAATATTAATCATAACAAGAAAAATTCCTTGTATCTGTTGCAAACTCAGAATTACTAAATCAAACAAATAAAAAATATAGAACTTAATTACATAGAATTTGGAGAGAAAATACACCAACACATGAGTAATAATAAAAAAATTATTTACTTATGTATTGAATTTTATGACCCTTAAAAATGAGGGTTACATATGTTTATAAAGACTTGGGGAGGGGGCCACTGCATCGTCCAAGTACATGCAAAATTTTGATTACACAACATAATTAAAACCTCAGTTCTAACTATAGTTTTCAAAAATTGTATGTAAGATATACATATAGTTAACTTACAATTATAACCAATTAAAGTTGGCCTTTTATAATATGATGAAAAATGTGCATGTTTACAAATAATCTAGGGAACCTTTACATTAAGTTCTAACATAAGTACACTATGATTACAAAACTTAATGCCACGATATTGATATGCATAAAACTAGACTTTCAACCAAGGCCAGGTAGATGTTTGCATTAAATTTTGTGGGAGTCATTACTATAGATGTTGGCACTAAACTAAAATTTTTAGCATTAGTATTATTCTTCACCTCTAACTATATATAACATTTGTGCCCTACATGATGCTATTATTTGATGATGTCTAAATTGAGTAACGAGGTTCTCTACACCCTGTTAACTTGCTCGAGGATCTTTGCATGTTCTCCCTTCATATTTTGGAAGTTTATCTTAAATATATCCACTTTTATCCCCTTATTTCTTAAAAAACTCAACTCAAATTCAATATATTCAAGTGCTAACCCTTGTAGACTTTGCTTAAAATTCTCAGATTCTTCTTGAATGAGTTGGTCAAAATTGATTCTACTAATCAGCTTGTAAGTAGTATCCTTTACCTTTGATAATTTCAATTTGTTGAAGATTTTCAAGATGAGAGTTTCATGTTCTTGATACTTGGGCATCACTCCCCCAACTGTTGTAATCCACTATCTAGCTTCTTATGTTCTAATCAACAGAAAATTGAGGGTATTTGATGCCTCTAATAGTGTTATTAAGTCTAGATGACTATATACCTTATTAATAGAGTAAAGAGTCAATAATTTAAAATTATTTTCATCTTGCTTAAAATAATTAATTAATTTATGAGTTTTTTACAATATGGGGATCTAATTTTTCCCTCATTTCCTCAATTACCTTTAGAGCATTGTAATATTTTGATGCAACTTGTTGAACTTTGATCTCAATTCCTGATGGAATATGGATTCTTTGTTGCTATTATTATATTTGATCTAATTATTATTCCAAATCCTATCTACCCATCTCTTTCCCCTCATGTAATGTTATCATTACATCCTTATGGG
Source organism: Torreya grandis (assembly GCA_037957365.1). NCBI lineage: Eukaryota > Viridiplantae > Streptophyta > Pinopsida > Cupressales > Taxaceae > Torreya > Torreya grandis. Next base: position 931,875 of record JARHVA010005628.1, read on the forward strand.
TTTTAGCCAGGGACTTGAAGTCTTCTATTTATGGGGACCAATGTAACTATCTATTCTTTCTTTTAGACAAGAAAAATACTTCTTGTCTTTCCTTAAGAATGATCTCCCTCTTAGTTTTATCCTCCAATTTATTCTTCTTTACCTATTGAATTTTTCTTGAGGGCTTATCTAACTAGTATGTTATTGATGGAAGTTATATAATCTTGAAATTAGGCCTTTGGGAATCCTTTGATCTAAGATAAACTACCCATGGTGGGATAACTAGCTAGGCTACGTCTATTGACTATGTATCCTCAGTTGTAGCCTCCACTAATTGATCTTATATTAATTGTTTTGGGGCTCCTTTGAGGATTATGTCAAGAAGGGAGGGCCTTATGATTTTTGACCAATCCATACCTCCGTATTAGGGGAGTGGATAGACTGTATATAATTATTTACCTCTTTTGGCCTTCCTTAAGGATATGATAGTAGTATATTGGGAGGAGTTGGTAGAAGGAATTAGTAGATTGATTTGTATGGAAGAGACATGGAGTTGGGAGCTGACCAATATTTTTTCAATTTTCTTAGAGGCCCTTTTTACTTTTCATGGTTTTGATTATAGTAGTCCTACAGGGAATGCCAACAGTGGTGGTAAAAATGGACATGGTTAGAACTGTGGTGGAAATTGAAGCAATAGTGGTGGAAGAAACATCCTCTAATTTTAGAGTGAGCAAAGGGGTTTGTAATATAACACTAATATGAACTAAACCAAAAATGGAAACAAAAAAGAAAACTTGGGAAAAAAGGACTGAAGACTAAGTCTTCTCATCTAATTTATCTTCTTTTATTGGTGAGTTCCCTTTATCAACTATAAGGCTTAGTGCCTCAGCTCTTTCTAATTCCTCCTCTTCATCTATGTCTTGTTCTACCTCAATTTGTTGCTGGACTAAAGGTATGTCTATTTGTGGTTCATCAGTAACTAGATTTTTTATGAGGAGAGGAGCCCTTGGATTGATCTTACAGTAGTTTGTATCCTTCAATGGTGGGGATTTGGATTGTGAGAGTGAGGTAGTAAAAATATTTTACATTGTAGATGTCTGAAATGGAAATACATCTATATGCTCTCAACCTTTTACATTAGAGGAGTCTAATTCAATTAGATCCTCTTGAGCTACTCTATACTTAGTCTCACTCAGACTGGGCTCTTTCTTAACAACCCTTAATAGTAGGGTAAGTTATTGGGAATACTCCCCTTTTCTCTCTATTTGTTGTTAAAGTATATTACTCCAGAAGTCAGAAGTAGCCCAAATTTCAGGAGGTGGTAGCCTAGTATGCATTTCCTAAACTAAAATTGATGGCACTTCCTAAATAATATTTAAATGATCTTCTTTAAGGCATATAAGTTATGCCCTTTATAAGACTTGGATGTCATCCCTAACATTTAAGAGTAGAAAGTCATGGTCATAGGGAACATATTAGTATGGAATACTAAAGCCATGGATATGCTTTTATATTCAACCATGAGGAGCCTAGTCTTTATTAGGTAGTGTATAAAATTGATAGTGCTTCCTCTTATTGCCCACATCATGGAAATGTTTCTTCATTGTATAAAAAATCCTACCAATTATCATATGGGATTCATAAGAAGTGCCTTTATTTTGGTTTATCAAATCCTCTTCCACACTCCACCATAGCTGATATGTAATTTCTTACTCTGCTAGCTTATTTGGCATGTACTTGGGGAGGCATAGGGGGTTAACCTTATGATAAGTAACCATGATCACTATATATTCTAGGTATAACTAGTAGTCACCCTGAGGAGCTAGTGTATTTGTTATGTTTTTTGATATCTTGGGAAGTGGGGCCTAATTAATAGATTACCACACTTGTGGATATACATCCTTGATAATTTGAATCATATACTTAGTATATGCATATATATTTATGAATTGATTGTAATCATAGATGTGATTATTTATACAATTTGTGGATAGGATCCAAAGCTCCCATGAGTCCCTATATACTATGCCCATTACTGCATCTAGTAGGTATGACATCATATATAAATGGCTAGCTAAATTTGGCATCTTGACTTTATGCATAACTTATTCCCTTAGCTTGAAGTTAATGATCTTCCCTAGGGTAAAAGTTATGTGTGAGGTCATCAACATATCCATAAGCAACACCTAGTCTAGGTGAAGAAAATGGATACTTGGCATGCCATATAATCTATTCAATAAGGCCATCCCTATACAAACCCCCATTTTGAATTTGCTAATGGAGGTGAGGGATTTTTTTTTAGGACCATAGTTACCCAGGAAGAAGAAATGAGTTTAGAACTTTCTGAATTAAAGTATGCTTGTTCCATGTTACCAACTTATGCTTATCAAATATTGTATCTAAAATCGACAGAGATAAGTACCTTTGGAAATCATCACTAGTGATACAAACAATGATCATTTGGTGATCCATGTGATGTAAAAACGCATCTTGTATTACCTTGACAATAAAGAATAAGTCTCGTAGTAGGTTGATACAAGGCATAAATTTGGGTTTGGCCATCATGAAATGTAGTCCTTGTCTCTTAAGAGAGAGTAGTTATATCACTAATAAGTATTAAGCTAGGGACAAATCTCCATCATAAGAAAATACATTGACTACATTAATGGCATCTCATAATTTTGAGTAGTTCATATATTTATCATTGAAAATTATTGTGTCAAACACCATGTCTATGTATTCTATAGAATATTTGATGGTGAATAGGGATAGTGGAAGCACTAATCTAAAGCTCTAGGATGATGAAGCCATTATAATTATCTAGTTTTCTCAAAGTCTATTTTTGTGTACTATGAAAATTCCTTTTTCTTGGTTGTTTGTTTGTAATGGATTCATAGGTAGCTAGGGATTTTATTCACAAAGTAGTAATTGAGTTCAAATTCACTTATGATAAAATGAACACATTGATGGCCACATGTCATTGATGTTAGGTTGTGGAGCTAAAAGCTTCACCAGGATGCAAACAAGAGGAGGTTGCTGAGGTGTAGAGCAACTGACGTCGGTCAGGCTAACCGACGTCAGTCATATTCAGAGCACAGGGCTGCTGACATTGGTCAGGATCGGCTGACATCGGTCATCTCTAGGCAGATAAGGACTGACATTGGTCACCTGTGCGGTTCTGAAATTGTCAGTTTCACAAACAATTTGTTAACGAATCGGTTGTTTGCATGTTAAAGGCTAATTTTAGTCTTGGAGCTGTGGATCTAATTATTATAATTAGATGTCTAATTATTGTTTACATGAGATCTATATAATAGACTCATGGGCTGTATTGTAAAGTGTTCTAGTTCAGAGAGTAAGGTTAGCTCCTTTAGAGTGAAGAGAGCAAGGTGTGTTCCTCCTAGTTCCACAGGAGAGCAATAGAGGAAGGCAAGGTAGATCCTTCCAATTGTAAGATCATTTGAATTATATTTTGTTGCAAGTTCATGGGAGATCTACATGGTAAGTAAGATCATTTGAGTTACAGGTATCTGTGTGTGTGAGATCTAGGTTTGTAGGTGTTGCAAAACCAAGTTGATTTGTAGGTGGCAGCAAGATTAGGGAGATCAACAACACAACTGGTGTAGCAAGCTCATGGGAGATCTACTTTAAATACGATGTGTACTCGGTCATGGAGTATGTGGAGTACTTGTGTTCTGGTAGTAGTGATACTAACTGGTGGTACTAGCAGTAGTGATACTGGCTAGTTGGAGGTGAACACCAACTCTATGTTTGAGTTGTGTGTTGGGACCATAATTGAGAGAGTGAGCTCTTGAAGAGATTTACTATTTATGCCCTAGAGGTGTGGGAGCCCTAGAGGTGTGTAAAGAAGAAGACTGTGGCATCTTATTTGTTGTATTTCTTTCTGGAAGAGTATTAATACAATTGGGTATAGTCTCTCATATTCTATGTTATTTATGAATTCTAGTTACTTGTTACTTCTGGTTAAATACTGCATTTGATTTCTTGTATATGGTAATCAATTGTGCTCCCAGGTCCTAATAGTTGGTATCAAAGCTAAGGTTGTAGGGAGTAGGGTTGTGTTTGATTACAGGTCACTCTCAAGGGTTTTTGATTGAGTGGGAGTATAACAATGGTAGAAGAAAGTAAGCTAAGAATGGAAGAATTGAAAAGCAAGAATGATCAATTATGGAGTTATGGAAAGAAAGAGCAGGTAAAGAAATATTGTTGGTTGGTAGAAGATCAGCATGAAGGAATTGAAGAAGCAGATTTTGAAAGGGTTGTTGCATAGGATGCTCTGGGATGTTCCTTAGATAAAGTAGAATCTTGTTTTATAGATTTTGTTGCCTCTTTCTATGCAGCCCAAAATAGAGTATTTTTCCATGTTAAGGTCTTTGGCGACTTTGGAAAGATTTATTTAGGGGCTGGTGTGCCTTGTCAAAGTTTTGGCAAAGGGGAAGTGTGACTAAAATTGCAAATGGCCAACACATGGGTGTTGAAGGAGGTCATGCAGGTCCCAGTCTTGAAGATGTAGCTAATTTCTTCAAGAAAGTTGGGTGATGAGAGATGGACAAAAACTCTAACAGTGGATGCACTTGAATTAGCATGTCGTAAGAAAGTAGGTACTCTTTATCTACATGCTTATATTACTGATTCTTCTTCTATTGCAAAGACATGGCTTTGTAGGCTTGGTCACATGAGCAAAAAGGAGATGCATGTTCTTAAGAGGAAGTCAGATGTCTTTGACAAACTTAAAAACTGGAAAGCCTTGGTGTTTATGGAGGAGATGATGGATAGAGATCAGTGGATGGGATTGAATAACTTTGAGTAGGGTAGTTTGGATAGGGTTTTGAGCTAAAGAGAGCTCATAGGTAAAAAGTCATCACTCACAGGAGAACACAGGTACTAGTGTCAATCAGGAGGAACCGACATCAAACAGACAGGAACTGACATTGATCATGTGTAGAATAGAGAAGTCGATAATGTCGGATAGGTGGTAACCAATGTCGGTAGGATAACCAGCATCGATGACCAGGCCAGTCGCATGGAACTAACGTCAATAGGATGCAAACTGGGTGGTGACTGACATTGGTCACTCAAATGGATTTTGGGTAGACAACAAGTTGTCAAGGAGTCTCGAACACCCATGTGGAGGACTAAAAGGGTAAGTAAGCCTCAAATTTGTTATTCCTCTTCTTTATACTACTTGTTGCTCACTGATGGTCAAGAACCAAGAAGTTTTTAAAGAAGTAGAGCAGGTAGGATCCAGGAAATAGTGGGAGCATGGCATGAATTCTTTGGAGAAGAACCAAATGGGAGATTTGGTAAAGTTGCCAGCTGGGATGAAAGCACTGAGATGAATGGATTCCAAGGTTAAAGAATAGAGAGAATGGATACGTGAGATGAAAGGCCAGGTCATATGGTCTTGAGGAAGCTCCAAGACAGTGGTATAGGTTTGACAAGTGGATGACAAAGCATGGCTTTAGTCAATGTCATTGTAACCATTGTGGTTTCTTTACCAGGTGGGTGATGATTGCAACATCATCCTATTATTGTATGTTGTGTGTTTGCTTGATGCAGGGTCACACATGCAGGCTTTTTTTTTGAGCTAAAGGCAAAGTTAGTTCAGAGGCGTGTCATGAAGAATTTGGAGGAGCAAAATTCTTTGGCATGAGTAATCCAAGAGACAAGGAAGATCAAAAGTTGATGTTGTTACAGGATGATTGTGTAAAGGTAGTGCAGGATGTAAAATGGCAAGTGCACCTATGGATGGACAGTTCACAGAACAAGGTCCCCAATCACATGATGAGGTTGAGTACATGTGTACTCCCTGATTTTTCCCCAATAGTGGGAGTTATCAGCAGGTTTGTGGCCAATCTTGGAAAAAAGCACTGGAAAGTGGTTCAGTGGGTTCTCAGGTATTTGAGAGGGACTAGCAACATGTTTACATGCTATGCAGGGTTAGGGACTTCTCTACATGGGTTTGTAGATGCAGATATGGTAGGTTACTTGGATGATAGGTGTTGCACCACAGGTTGTGTGGTGGTTGGTCTTCAAGATTGATCTTGAAGAGGGATACAAGCCAGGAAAAAGATTAGATGATGTACAAGTATAGGTATAGGTGTAACTATTTATCTCCAAGTGGGAGATTGTTAGGTTGTGGAGCTAAAAGCTTCACCAAGATGCAAATAAGAGGAGGTTGCTGAGGTGCAAAGCAACTGACGTCAGTTAAGCTAACTGATGTCAGTCATATTTAGAGCACAGGGTTGTCGACATTGGTCAAGATCAGCTGACGTCGATCATCTCTAGGTAGACAGGGATCGACATTGGTCGCTTGTGTGGTTCTAGAACTGTCAGTTTCATGAACAATTTGTTAATTAACCAGTTGTTTGCATGTTAAAGGCTAATTTTAGTCTTGGAGCTGTGGATCTAATTATTGTAATTGGATGTCTAATTATTGTTTGCATGAGATCTATATAATAGACTCATGGGTTGTATTGTAAAGTGTTCTAGTTGAGAGAGCAAGGTTAGCTCCTTCAGAGTAAAGAGAGCAAGGTGTGTTCCTCCTAGTTCCACAGGAGAGCAATAGAGGAAGGCAAGGTAGATCCTTCCAATTTTAAGATCATTTGAATTGCAAGTTGTTACAAGTTCACGGGAGATCTACATGGTAAGTAAGATCATTTGAGTTGCAAGTATTTGTGTGTGTGAGATCTAGGTTTGTAGGTGTTGCAAAACCAAGTTGATTTGCAGGTGGTAGCAAGATCAGGGAGATTAGCAACACAACCAGTGTAGCAAGCTCATGGGAGATCTACTTGGAGTACAGTGTGTACTCGGTCATGGAGTACATGGAGTACTTGTGTTCTGGCAGTAGTGATACTGACTAGTTGGAGGTGAACACCAACTCTGTGTTTGAGTTGTGTGTTGGAACCATAATTGAGAGAGTGAGCTCTTGAAGAGATTTACTGTTTATGCCCTAGAGGTGTGTGAGCCCTAGAGGTGTGTAAGGAAGAAGACTGTGGCATCTTCTTTGTTGTATTTCCTTCTGGAAGAGTATTTATTACAATTGGGTATTGTCTCTCATATTCTGTGTTATTTCTAAATTCTAGTTACTTGTTACTTTTGGTTAAATTCTGTGTTTAGTTGCTTGTATATGGTAATCAATTGTGCTCCCAGGTCTTAATAATTGATATATATTTTTGCATTTAATTTTAGTTTGCATGCTCTTAATGTCCAATATTCATATGTTTTTTTAATCTCATAATTCAAATATCATTATTTAGTTGGTGGGTTACATTCTTTGGTATGTGTCATGAAGTATTTACAATATACTGGCTAAGTCTAGTAGGCTTTTGGTAGTCAAGAGTTGGGTTTCATGTTTGGACCAAGTCAATCATTCTTGTGAGCTGAAGGCTTTAAACATAAACCTCTAGTAAAATATTTGAAAGCCAAATGTTTTAGAATAATGTTCAAATAAAATGTCTGAAAAAGCTTTAGAAGTGCATAAAGTTGATGAAGACTGTCCAACCAATTTTTTTGATGAAAAGTCCCAAATAAAATACCTGATGTAGAACCTCTAAATAAAACCAAGTCCTTTAGAACATTATTCAAACAAAATGTCCAAACAAAAGTCTTGATACAAAAGTTCTAAATAAAATTATTGATGCAAAAACTCTAAATAAAAACAAGTCCTTTGGAACATCATTCAATCAAAATGTCTGAATAAAAGTCCTAATACAAAAGTATTCAATAGGACCTTTGATGCATAAATCCCAAACTTAAGTCCTGAAGCAAAAATTTTCCAAAAAGAAGTCTTGAACAAAATTTTTGATGAACAAGTTTCGAACACTTTCTCTAATGAACAACAATCCAAACTTAATATCAAATGACTAAAAATGTTGAACATAATAGCTATGAATAAAACTAAGTCCCAAAACCTATATAACATAAAACTCCCAAAAAACATTAATAATTTAGTCCAAAATGTAAAATATCATTGTTTGTACTTATAAGTGTTAAGATTAAGGAACAATCCTACAAGACTTCCATATAATGAATAGGAAAATATTAATAAACAAGGCCAATTCACAAAAAAGTGGGTCCCCATTTCTTCTTAAAGAAAAGAGGAATGTTGGGTACAACAAATGACAACTTATAGGGGAATACTTATGATTATTCAAGAACTTAGAATTTTGGTTAGTAATTTCAAATTAGACACGAACTATGCCATAAAAAAAATATTAGAATCAAAAATATGAAAGAGACTCCCAACTACATCATACAACATACTTACATTATCATCCATGGATATGTGTGTGTTAAAGTGATGTTTATTTAACCTTTGTTGTGAGGCTCTTTTCAAAGACTTGGAGTAGTTGTAGGTTTAGTTTCTAGATCTTTTAAAGCTTATTAAATTAGGAAAGCTCATGCATTGCTTTACTAATAGTTAAGCATCCATATCCCCAATAGAGATACCTTGGGTTCCTTTTCTCCTCTTCCTTTTCTTCTTTGATCATGATGCATGATACATTGACCTTATTTCATCATGTGAGCCTTTGATCTCCTTTAGATTTTCTTTGGGATTTATTTATCACTCTTTTGAACATGTTTTAAAAAAAAAAATTTGAATGGAAAGAGGAGAGTTGAAACCATTGTGAGCTGGTGTAGTTATAAAATAAATCATTTACCAAAACATCCCTTCCACCTACATCTTCACAAGTGATTATCACATACAAACAAGTATTAATATGAAAAGTGTGCTTGGTCTAATGGATTGAGAAAACTTTCTAAATTCATATGGAGTATTCAAGATAAAAATTCACATACCTAGTATAAATATTCAATTGTGACATAACCCTAAATGGCTATGATTACATACCTAAAACCTAAAGAGTTCAAACACAAATGTATAACCAGTTTAATAATAGACCCCAAGTTATGAATCCTTTTGAAATTTCCATTTCCCTTATATATCAATTTAAGCATAAAATAGGGGCCCAACTAGTAGGATGTTACCTTGGTCATGTCATGATAAACTAATTTAGATTGTCATAGTAAAAAGGAAAACATCTAAACTAGAAAGTAGGAAAACTAAACTAAAAAGCAAGAAACTAAACTAGAAAGAAGGAAAATAAATATAGAAAGTAGGAAACTAAAATATAACTCCATATACCATAATTTATTCATCAGTCAGTGGTTTCTTTAGATGGTAAATCCATAAAGTTATGCTTTAAACACTATTTATTCACTGGATATGTGAGTTCATTATCTTGAAGGTCCTTTGGATGGAATGCATTATTACCTAGGATCTCTAAAATCTAATATGGTCCAATCCATAGATGGGAAAATTTATCATGCTATCCTTTCTTTTCATGGGATTTATCCCATAGAAGCACTATATTGGAGATCTTAAATGCTTTGAATTTTGCTCTTTTGTCAAACCATCTCTTGACTATGTCTTGGTGTTTACTAAAAGTCTATAGGGCCTCAGTCCTTGAATATTACATATATATTATATCCAGTAATCAATATTTTGCTTTGTCATTTAGTTTCATCTATTCCTACATGAATTGATCAATCAATAACTTCAACATTATTGGGAATACTATCCTATGTATATACACTAGTAGATAGGGTGATGCCTTGATGACCTACTTGTATCTTGTTCAGTCTATCCAAAGGGCATACTTCAATAGATTATGCTAGCCCATAGGCTTATCCCAACTAATTTATTAATTTCATTTATCAGGTTATTATTCATTAATTTTGAATATCCATTTACCTGAAGATAGTTGTTAGAAGCTAACCTGATGGTGATTTGATTATCATGAGCCCATTTAGTGAATTCAACTGATATGAATGTTGGCCCATTGTCAGAAACTAGAGAAATGGGCATGACAAATCTAGTTGTGATGTGTTCTTCTAATAATAGAATCATATGTTGTGATCTATAATTATTTGTGGCTACTACCTCAGTCCATCAAGTTCATCAATCAATGGTAGTGAGTATAAACTTATGACCTGATGAGGAGTTTGGGTCAATGATGCTAATGAAGTCTAAAACCCTAGGCAAATGGCCATCCATCAACAATAGGTTACAAGGTCATTAATAAATTTAATTCTATTTTTGCTAAAACCTAGAATTCATGATATGTCCTTACATGGGCATGGGCATCCTTGAATACTATTGGCCATTAATAGCTCATTCTTAAGATCTTGTGAGATATGGTGTTCCTAGATGGATAATCACTTCCTATCTTTTAGTGTATGTTTTCTATAATCTCTTGAGCCTCTTTAATTGATACACATATAAGGTATATGCCTTCATAATTTATCCTATAAGGACTCCTTTCTTAATCATGTAGTGAGCAAATTTAAGCCTCAAATCTCTCCTTCATTCTTGATTGAGTTCTGGGGGACAAGTACCTATAAGCAGATATTGAATTATATCAATATATCATTCCCTTATAGATACCTAAGCTTCACAAACCTCTTTAATAGTAATGTGTGGATAGTTGTTCTTCTCAAAAGCTTTGTTCAAGTTTTTAAAATCAACACATAATATAATTTATCCACTCTTGTTTTTGACTAGGACTAAATTGGCCACCCAGGTAGAATCCCTAATGAAGAGGACTATCTTTGCACTCAAGAGCTTATCTACTTCTCTTTGAATGAGATGTTCCAAGATAGGATTCACTAGTCTCTATCTTTATTTAAATTTCTTGTGGTTTGGTTTTTAGAATTATATGTGTGATGACCTTTGGGTCATAAACCTTTAAGTCTACATACATCCATGCAATCACATCATTGTATTAGGTGAGTAAATCTTTCACCCATTGTGTTTATTATAGAGTGAAAATAAGGCCAATGTTGACATAACATGGGCTATTCTCATCCCTCAAATTCTCCTTTTTGAAGCCAGACTCATTAAACTTGGGTTGCCTTTACTGTTGATCTTGGGGATTTATATCAAATGATATTTTTAAGTAAACCAAACTAGTTGGGAGATGGTTTTTTTTGAGTTGGGAAATACCTTCCTCATCTGATTCCTCTTGGCAAACACAACTAACTTCATTATCATCAATGATTTGGGACTCAAATTGTCCTGAGTTGGTTAGAAATGAAATGATCTTATATTAATCATCAAAGACTTGGAAATTCTCTATGTTTTCAAGAATAAAAAGACATGGTACAAGATCAATGGAGAATATCTTTATTTGAGTTTCTTCGAGAGGCTCCAAATTGGCAATGCAAGTATCTAGTGAATCTATAAATTGATTTTGCTCCCTAAGATTAGCCATTATATTGAAATACTCAAAACTCTCATTCAAATCCCATGATCTATGTTTATATATTTTTAGATATGATAAATTACACTAGTCTTTATTTCTAACCTAATTGACTACCAGCTTAGAATCCCCATATACTAACAACTACTTGACATTATTTTTGAGTGTAAAGTACAATCCTAAAATCAATGTTTAATATTTGAACCTATTATTGCTGTAATATAACTATAATTTGTATGTTTACAAGAACTTCTTTCTTCATGAATCAACCAATTCAATTCCTATGCCTGATCCTTGTTTAGATCTAACACCATAAAAGTGAAGAGTCCATAACTGGGTAGGGCCCTGAATTTTGGCTCTTGTATTTTATTTTGTTTAGTAAAAGTATAAATACCAAGACTAGGGGATTCATAAATTACCTCTCCATTCTTAACATTATACTCTATGATGGTATACTTCATTCTTAGTTCTCAATCAATCCATATTTGGTTTGAAAAGCCCTTCCATGGTATCCAAATGTGAGAGAAATATGTTGAGAGGTATCCATTGAGTGTTTTAGATTAGTCCCTACTTAGTAGCATTCCATACCCTCTAGGTATGTATACTATAATGATGTTGATAATCATTTTTACTCATGGATTGGATGCTATTTGAATACACATAATAGTAAGCTCTCCAATCACTGGTACCACTATTTTATCCAACTATGATACTGTTCCCTTTGATAGGCTTGGAGTTAGGCCAAGATTTTGACAATTATAAGTAGGCATCACAATGGATAAATCTCTAGAATCGACTAAGTAATTATGAATATTCTTACCAAATGCCTTAATAACTAGCAAAAAGGGTGGAACCTCTATCTTGATTTTATATACGACATTATTGTCAAAGGTCTTTGTTCTCTCTATAGGAGCTTTTGCCTTTTTCATAGGGGCCTTCCCTATGATAGACTTCCACAGGAGTTATTTTAATTTAGTGATATGAGCCAATTCATGAAGGGTTATGTTTGATTTGATTTTATTCATGTCTTCAACAATGATGTACCTTCCTATGCTTTGTTCCTCCTTATTCTAAAATTGATCATTCCCTTTTGGGGGAGGTGGATTATTATCATCTTTTGGATTTGGTAGAATATTCATACTATTTGGAGGAGTAGAAATTTTGAAGGGCTACTTATTCCTCAATTTATAACCACTTTTCTAAAATTTTTAGAAGGCATGTATCTCATTGGTATTGTCCTCTAGTATGTTATCATCTTCGCTTGAGAAATGAAAATCATGAGTCTCAAAAAATATAATGGTTCTTGAAGGGCCAGATTCCTGGTGGAATTCTGGTGGGTTATGCATCAAATCTTGTCTTACCACCCCTCTTTGAAATATATCAATAGCTACACATAATTTAACATAATCAAGTTCACCATGCTGAGACATGTTTTGAATTCTATACTAAGTAGTAGGTCTGTCTCCACGATATTGACTTTTAGAGGCTTGATGAACTACTTTGTATTATTTTTAAGCTTATTGAATGGTCTATTATACCTTAAAAACCAAAAATTCTGATTTTTATTTGGGACATTGGTGTTGCCTATCTTTCCTTGCATGCTGAGGACATTACTTAACTTTTGAACCATATTTTGTATGGAATCTAGCTCTAATTTAATAGAGTCAGTGCCTTAAAAATAATAGTATAGGATATATCCATATGTTTATTCTACTGGTAACCATTTCCTTGTGCATGGTTATTTAAAAAATTAGAATTTAGATGTGTCATTTGTGTTAAAGGAGGTGACATGTATAGCTGATTATGATTAAATGTAGGTACATTCTGCTTCACATGTAGAACTAGATTCAAAGTCAGGAGACAATTGTTCAAACTAGGTGTGCTAGGAACTTAGGGACTAATCTATCTATCAATGTTGATGGCTTATTCATAGGTTAATGCCAAAGTGCTGATAGCAACATCCCTTTGCAAGAAGATTGCAAAAATTAGATCTAAATCATTCTTATATATTTATAATGCTAATATTTCACTTAGTTTAGATAATGAGATTAACTAGGTGTAAATATTATTAAATCTTACATTGAATGCTTTGATTAGTTCTTTGGGCTCCCTCTTCATTATGGTAAAGTGATGGTTTATCAAACTAGGGCTGGTGAAAATCATAAGTATCATCCATTAGTGTAAAAGGAAAACATCTACATGCAATGTCTTCATTAATAACATTCATCAATATCAATGCATCTTTGAAAGATTTGATGTGCTCTTTTATCATTCTTCCTCTTGAAGGAGAGAAAGATGGTAGATACTTTTTAGGATTCCTAGGTAGGTCATGCACATCCCATATAATGGCAATAGTAGATCTAATCAATCAAGGTGGTTGAGCCATTTGATGATTAACAGGGGGTGTTCCTTATTAGGGAAGGTGTTTTAGCTCTATTAATGATAAGGGAAATTGGTAAAAATCTAGGCCTTCTATGGTTTGCAAAAGGTGAGACTAGAAGATTAGCTTGAGCACTAGATATGGTGACTCTCGTCAGTGAATCTAGTTCAAATTAACATAGAAACTAACTTATTTTATCAAAAAATCTCAAGTCCCTCCTTCTAGTACCACTAAAAATGTTGATGTGGATTGTATGCACACCAATTTGTAATGAGGTAGCCTCTAAAATTTTAAGATCTTAATGGAGATAAAATCCACTCTATATCATGAGTTTTAGGTATGTAGTTTAAACAACCAGATGATGGAATAATAGGCAGGGCATGCAAGCTGTTAACTAGGACTATGTATGAATGGATGGTTATTGGAAGAGAGTTAAAACTAGGTGAATTGGTGGCTAGATGATACTAATTTAGAGTGGGTAGATCTCAAAAATAAAATAAAAAAATAGAGGGAAGAATATATTAGAAAATAAATGATCTATGAATTTAAGAATTATCTCTTAGGTTGGGTTCTTCATGGATAAGTGCTTTCAGAACCAATGTTTATAGCTAACAACTACTGCACACACACATAAAATATGGTCAAGTAGTCTAGGATAGTTTGATATAGGAAACCTAGAGGTCTAGGCTAAAGTTTACTCCTTTTAGAGTAGCTATTTCACACCCTTAGGATATTATGACTTAGACTAGGGAGGTATTTAAGATAGTTGTTGTATGTACATAAAATACTATATCATTAAAAACACCTCTACAGACTTATAAATATGAGAAAATCAACTTTCTAAAAAATAATCATTATAATTTCTAATTATTTAATAGATTTTACACATATAAAACTAGCATATTAATCATAACAAGAATAATTTATTGTAGTTGTTGCACACTCAGAAGTAGTGAATCAAACAACTAAAATAGATAACACCAAATTACAAAAAATTTGGAGAGAAAATAAACCAACACATGACTGACAATAAAAAAATTATTTCTTTATGTATTGAATTTTTTTGACCCTTTAAAATAAGGGTTAGACATGTTTATAAAGAATTGGGGAGGGGGCCACCTTGTCCTCCAAGTACATGAAAAATTATGATTACTTGGCATAATTAGAACCTCAGTTTTAACTATAGTTTTCAAAAACTTTATGTAGTTTATATATATAATTAACGTACAATTATCAACTATTAGATTTGTCCTTTATAATGTGATACAATGTGTGTATGATTACAAATAATTTAGGCAACCTTTACATTAAGTTCTAACATAAGTATACTATGAGTACATAACTTAATACCGCTATATTGATATGCACAAAAATGGCCTTTCAACTAAGGTTGGGTGGATGTTTTATGGATGCATTAACTTTTATGGGAGTCATTTCTATAGATGTTGGCACTAAACTAGTATTTACAACATTTATATTATTTTTTGCCTCCAACTCTAGATAACATTTGTGCCCCACATCATGATATTGCCTGATAATGTCTAAGTTTAGTAATGAGGGTCTATGTACCTTGTTAACTTTCTTGAGGAGATTTACATGTTATGCCTTCATATTTTATAAGTTTATCTTGAAAATATCTACTTCTGTCACCTTCTTTATTTCAAAATTCAACCTAGCTTCAATATATTCAAGTGCTAACTCTTGTAGAATTTGCATGAAATTTTCATATGCTTCTTGAATGAGTTGGTCAAAACTAATTTTTCTAATTAGCTTTCCAGTAGTATCCCTTGCCTTTGATAATTTCAATTCATCCAAGATATGCAAAATGAGAGTTTCATGTTCTTGATACTTGGGCATGACTACCCTAGCTATTGTAATCCACTCTTTGGCTTCTTATGTTCTAATCACCACCAAATTGAGGGTGTTTGATGCCTCTAATGGTGTCATTAAGTCCAGATGGCTATACGTCTTATTATTAGTGTAAAGAATCAATAATTTCAACTTATTTTCATCTTGATTTAAAGAATTAAATAATTTGTAAGCTGCTACAATATGGGGAGCCAATTTTGGCCTCATTGCCTCAATGGCCTCTAGAGCATTGTAATATTTTGATGCAACTTGATAAACATCACTCTCAATTCCTGTTGGAATATGGATTATTTGTTGATGTTCTTTGATTTTCTCTAATTATTTTTCTAGCTTATGCATGGCCATCTTTTTCCCATCATGTAATGCTATCTAGCATACTTATGGGTTTTAGCTAGGGACTTGAAGTCTTTTATGTATGGGGATTGCCCCAATGATCTATTTTTTCTTTTGGACAAGGCAAGTAATTCTTGTCTTTCCTCAAGAATGATCTCCCTATAAACACAAAAATTACATCACACCAATGTGCTTAAATCCCTATATCAAAATCCCCCTAAGCCCATTTTAATAATAATAATTAATCTACCTAACCCATACTTTTACCTGTCACACAGTTTATTAATTTAAAGTACTTAATTAAGTTAATTAACAACCCCTATTGCCACCTTTTTTGGCTACCTCAACTAATGACTAATTATCCTCTGATGAGTCACCTCAAGACTTGGTCCCCTCATCCTCACTACCTAATACTTATTTCCACTTCCAAGCTAAATTCCTAAACAACTACTTCCTTCCTAACCTCCTATTTTTATCATTTTATAATGGGTGTCACACTTGGCACACACAACAACAAAAAACAAGCCAAAAATAGAAAGGTTTACCTATTTTAGTGTCATTAACATTGGTCAACACATGGTCGACATTGGTAGGATACCTATAAACATCGGTGGGATCATCGACATTGGTAATATAAGCCAAACTCTAACCTATAGTTCAGGTCAACAAAAATTAAAAAGATCAATTCTTACTCTTGTTCAGGTTCTCCACATTATATTTTCAACATCTAGCCTTACAATCACTCTCTATAAGTCAATCACCATTAGCAAACTGAGCTCTTGAAGACCAACAACATCCACTTGTTCTCTTTGTTTAGGCACTCAATTTTAGACTCCCTGATAGGGATTATCAACCTAACACTTATCACCCAAAACTAAGTATATCACTGATACTATAGGTCATTTACTTAGTTATTATTCTATTTATTTATATCTAACCTATACTAATTTATGCACTTTTGATCGTACCCCCGTGAGGGAGTTACAAAGCTTCTTTACTTGTTTCCATATATATGCATACCAAACATCTGACCAGACTTGACCAAGCCATAAACTCCCTTTTCTAACTCTTTCAACCTCTTTGACCTAATCCAAACCATTTCTCAAACCTAGAAAGGCTTTTTACAACCTTCCAAATAGATATTTCCCCTACTAACCTCGCAACCTAATCAACATCGGTCACCTCACTGCCAACGTCAACAACCTAGCTGATATTGGTCACATAACTATCGATGTCAATGACTATCAATTGTTTAGCCTCTTTAAAACCTACCTAGATAACTTCTAAAACACCAAAAAATCATTTCACTCGCACCCTATCACTCTCTACTACATACAGGTTGTTAAAAATGATAATCTTATCTCTCTTTTACTCTCTATTTATCTCTCTTTTTGTTATTTATTATTTTTTAGTCTCTCAAAAGTGGATGGTCATCTCTACAAAAGTTTCACACTTCCTAGAAAAAGAGCATAGCTTGGCAGCCCACTCATTTATTTACTAACAAACATCTTGTGGTAGTGGTTGCTTATCTACAGGTAGTCCTCCCCAGCCAAAGAGGAGTGATCACAAAATCTGGATATGGCACACAAACCAAATCTAGGTTCATTCTAATTACTTATTGCCATCCTTCTCTCTATTTTCTTTTAAATTCAAAATAGACAAAATTTAGTGAAACATTTTTGGCACGCTTAGTGGGACCTTGGAGTTTTCCTTGGGTTCATTTCTTATTTTAAATATTCATATAGGTGCATTATAGTGAAATTTCATTTCTTGCACTTCCTTCTCTTTTCTCTTAAAAATAGAAAATTTAATATCTTACTTCTCTATTTAAAAGGCATTAAAATTGAAATTTTCTTTCTTTTGTCCTTAACTCTGAAAACAATTTGTCATTTTATTTTACAAACAAAAGAAAATCCCTTCTTTGCTTTCTCTTGCATACACATTAAGATAGTGAAATTTATATTCTATTCCTATTTCCTCTTTGTTTTCATTCCAATCTCAAGATTTCAGATTTGGGTTTAAAAAATTATTGTATTTCATAGTTTGCTTGTTGTATATTAACTCACTTAGTTAATTACAAACATGTTTAACAAATCATAGTACACCTATGTTACACAACCAAATCACATTCACATAAACAAGCATTAAAACTCACCTGAGAAAAGGCCCATCAAGATTTCATCTCCTGGTGGATCACCTTACCCTACCAAGCTATTCTACTTTGATTTCACCACCAAGGGGAGAACCCACTCCATTCTCTAGTGGAGTATAATCTCTAGACATAAGGTATATTTTGGCTAAGTAGCCTGGCTTAGCTCTAGGTTCATGAAGTGTGGAGGGAAAGCTCCTATATTAAGCCATGTACCTGGTCTAACATAGATTCCCTCTTGAATACCAAAACAAACTTAAAACCAGCTCTAGATTTCTTTTTAGTACCTTTAATAAGAAATTCTCTTCTCACTATCTGATTAAGGCTTAAGCCAACATGAGACTAAAATTAATCTCTAGCACTTAATAGGTGCTAGTTGCATGTTCACTTTCTCCTTTTCAATTGCCTTTTATATTTTTGAGTTGGTAAGGATGATTTTATATTGATTCATAAAATCAATACTATTTCTATAGCTTAGTTTATATAACCTATTATCTCAAGTTTTTTGAGTGTTATTCCCTCTTATACAAACCTTTTACATCCATTATTTTTCCTATTTTTAGCTTATGATTTCTTAAAGTAGTATATCCTTTGTTTACCAGGACTATATAGTAATTGACATCAGTTAGCATTACCGATATTGACAAAATTTACCTACCGACATCAGTTGTTCTACCAATGTCAGTGAATATTTCCAACTGATATCGGTCATAACTACTGACATCAATGAGTGTGTAGTTTTATTTGATCAAAACAATAAGATAAAACAACCCATTTTATTTCACTCAAACCTAGTTTTCCTTTATTATATTTTAAATATAGGGTAGTAAGACTATTTAAACCACCTCTTGCATGGTATTAACATGATTTCAAGCCAAAATTATTGCTGATTATGCAAGCTGAAAACCACTTCCATCATCATCTCTTACTTTTGATTCTATCATGGATCATACTGTAGATACATAGCATACTCCCAACCCTAACCAAATTCCCATTGTGCTTGAGGGAGATAAAGATTTTGCTAAATTTCTTGATCATAATGTGGCAACCCTTTAGCATTACCTTGCTATGAGTCAAACCTATAATTCTATGGGTGACTCAATCTATGGTATGCCAACCTCTTTGATGAAGACAACCTCAATTTTAGTTGCCTCCACTATTTTATCTATAGTTACCCAAACCACCAGTTTGACAAGTAACCCAACTATAAATAGTGTCCAAAATGTGGCATTTCCAACTTCCCAATCCCACCTAATCACTATTGTAACTTCCCTACTTTCACAACCACAACTAGTTCAGCCAAGTCACACCCCATTCCAAAATTTAGTGGTACCTATTCCATCCACCCTCACACCTATAATTACCTAAGTTAAAACTCACCCTTTATCTAACCTAACCATGCCAAGAATTCAACCTGTAATAACAACTAACTAGGGAATAGTCTTCAACCCAATGGGATAAGTCCCTTTTCTTTTTGCACCTCAACCTATGACTCATTATCCTTATGTTGCCTCGATACAACCTTTACAAGCTATGCCATATTATCCCTCTACTTCTTATCAGCTTCCCTATAAGTTAGGAGGTATCCCCCAAACTTATCCCCTTCTAGACCTCATTAAGATGCTAATGGATAAGAGGTCTAATTTAGAGACATCCATATCTGGTTCAAAGAATGAATTATCTTATGATCAAATATGAAATGAACCAATCCATCCTTATGTGCCTATTAAACCTTATCCAAACCAATGGGAACTCCCTAAATATACTCATTTTTAGAGTAAAGAGGACCCACAACACTTGTGAGAATTTAGACATGCTTATTATTTAATAGGACATGATGATGCGTTACTAATTCACACTTTTCCTATGTCTCTTTCATGTGCTAGCTTGGATTGGTATAGATCTATACCTTAACACTCTCTTTTCTCTTTTACCCAACTTACACAAATATTCCTAGACCATTTCTCTATTAACATTTCTAAGAAGGTTTCCATAATAAACCTTGATTCTATTAGATAATTTAATGACAAGTATATTGCTGATTTTATCGCTCATTGGAGAAGCTTGATCAATCAACTCTTCTTCTCCTTATCTCAACCTAAACTTATTGATCTTTTCTCAAGGGCATGTGCTAAACACATCTCATCCACACTCCAGGTACAAACTTTCCACACATTTGATGAAGCTTTTACCATGGCACAAAAACTTGAGGTTCATGCTATTGATGAAGGCAAAGTCAAGTTGAATAGTAAGAATCCCAATACTAAGACAAATGACTCCTCTAAAACTTCTCCCTCTAACCAAAAGGCTAAAGGCTCCATTAACACAATGGTCATTAAGTTAGCCTCTTCCACAACCATAAACCAATCGAATACTTCAACTACTCAAAATCCAACTGAGAAATTCTAACAATGGTATGAAAAAATAAAATATACTCCCATTAGGGAATCATATACATCCATTTTGGAGAAGCTATTATAACAAGGTATCATAACCCTTCCTCAAATTAAACCTCCTATACAGTCTAACCCTTCCCATCCTATCCCAACTTGGTATAAAGAAGTTGAGTTTTGTGGTTACCATCAAGTTAAAGGTCACAACTTTAATAATTGTAAGACACTGAAGAACATTGTGCACGATATTCTAGATAGAGGTGAACTCATCATGGATAATCCTAATTCACCTTCCAATCAAAGTATGGATATGTTCAAATACCCCTTTCCCAACCATTCATCAAGTCAAAATATTGTCCAGTCCACAACTAACTCAGGAGATCATAATATACATATGGTTAATATGGTCTTTCCTTTATCTTTATTTCAATTGGCCCCTCAATAAAAAAATCACATTTCATCGACTCCTCCACATTCAGTGGCACCTATTTTGCCCATTCTTCCTCCTCAAGTAAAAGAGCCTTTTTCACCCATTCCACCACCTCAATAGGAAGAGCCTCCTTTGCTACTCCTTTTTCCACTTGAGGAGCATGTAATACCAATTTTGTTTACACCAATATTACCTATCCTCTTACTACTTGAAGATCACACTCTACTAGTTCCTCAACCACATGTTGAAGGGAACATCATTCTTGCATTATACCCTCTTGAGGAACCTTATTTGCCTACTTATTCTCCACCTATAGAGAGTGGCACCCACCCATTTCACCTTTGCACTGAGAAAAGTCCATGTTATCTACTTCCATAATAGATGAGACACCTATTTTGCCTACTCCAATTGTGCCACCCTTACCCCATTTTTTACCTATAAGGGATCATACTTTACCCATGCCTCAACCACATGTTGAGGGAGCCATAATACCTATGCTTTATCCTCTTAAGGAACCTAAATTTCCTACCTCCCCTCCACCCTTGGTAGATCAAGTCTCTTCTCCCCTCTCTGTTGAAGAAGACCCCATTGCAGTTCTTTATCATCTTTGGCCTGAAGTAGCAGAAACCAACAATTTCCCTCTTTTTCAAACACCATATCTTTCTAAAGATGCAATTGTAAGGCCTACATAAACTTCATCAAAACCTTTCTCTCATTTGGTAGAAATTTTATAATTTTTTAACTCCATGAAGCTTGACCATGAAACATTTTAGAACTGGCTTAAGACTCCATATCCAACACAACGAATGTTGACTTTTACCACCAATCCCCTTACTACACTTTACCCTAAGGTCTTTGACAAAGCTATAGCTTCTTCACCAAAAGCACAAGAAGTTCAACCATCTATATCAGAACCCTCAACCTCACAAAAATTTGTTATATTAAAGAAGATCAAGCCTTTAGGTGTATGCCCCATTTAAAATTTAATCCATCCATACGTGAAATTGGATTTGAATCCTTAACCACAAGTTAGAGTTTCTCACCTTAAAGCATAGAGGAATGTTAAGCCTTCTAGGTGTCACCAATCCCTTCTTCAACCCTAAACTTTACCATCCATTTTGGGGCCACATCTTTCTACTTTAGTTGGAATACCATCTAACAAAGCCAAATAAAAGGTTAAGCTACCTCCACTCCTACCTTTGCCATCTGGTAGGCCTCTCACATATAATACTAATAAAGTGATAGAAAAACACGTAAATTTACTATCACCAAACAAGATACCATGTAAAATTATTCTTCCAACATTGAAACAAAAGAAGGTGTCCACTCCTATTAGTACAATAAACAGGAGTCCACTTGTAGGTTGCGAAAGCTTTTTCTTATGTTAGTTATTGCAAGATTCAATAATAAATCTTCCTCACATTAATCCTTATAGTCCTCTTGGAGTGAAGCCATCTTAGTTTGATGATACACAAGTTTGTTTATATCATCATTCACCTGGACATGAAACTAAGAATGGTAAAGCCCTCACAATGATTATTCAACAACACTTCAATGTTGACACTCTTAATTATGACACTACCATTAAACTTCCTATTATTCCACCTTTGGCATCTACAGTGCCTCCTACCATTCCACCAAAATTCAAACCCAAATATGTTGTTGTCACCCCTTTCCTACCTCCCTCACCAAATTTTCAAATCAACATAGTTAATGTGGACACACGGTCACAAAACCAAAAAGATGAAGCTAAAGAAAATGTCACTACACCTTGGACCCATCCCTTCACCAAAGACACTCCCCCTACTAATCCTAAGATTTCCATTTTGGGTGTTCCTAAAGGAACATCTTTTGATGTTATTCAAAGCTCAATGGTGAAATAACTTCACCAAACTCCTGTGAAGATGTCTTTCTATGAGTTAATCCAAAGTTCATCCCAACACCATCAAGCTTTGACTAGTGATTTATAAGAGATTGAGGTACAATCAAATGATCCCCAACCTCTAATAGCTTTGGTTGGATCCCTTAATTTTGTCTCCCTAATTTCTTTTAGTATTCCACTTCAACACCCTAAAGATCAAGATTCTACCCTTTTCATTACCACATATATTGATAAAACTCATATCAAGAGAGTTATCATTTATGGGGGAGCTAGTATTAATATTATTTCCACCCATGCCTACAAAAAACTAACCCTTCCTGATAATTTCATGTCTCAAACTGATGCAATAATCTATTCCTTTAATGACACTATAATTACTATGGTGGGCACTATTGTCTTACATATTCATGTAGGTCTCCAAAAAATTATTAAGCTCTTTTATGTTATGGAAGGAGAGTTCTAATATAACATACTACTTGGATGACATTGGATATGTGCTATGGCATGTGTACCCTTGACTTTGCACTGCTATGTCAAGTTTGAGCATGATGGACAAGTACATGTTATACCTACTGACCCACCTCTATTTAAAACATGTAATATGACCTATAGTCCTAATGAAGTTATCATCCCATTGAAAACATCATCTTATTTGCATGATGATTCAAAAGCTTCCATAAGCTCCACTCCTATGGTTACACAGATAGTGAAAATACAAATTCTTGACAAAGATCCCATGGAGGAGACATTTCAACATTTGTCACTTGGTGAATATCATTTGTTGACACTCGACATGTTCTATACTACAAAATAATAAGGATGGATTCATATGTACCCAAATTATGAGCTCTGTATTAGGATGGTCATCCCTTATGCCCACCTAACCTTCTAACCAATTTTACATATGGGGGAATTGATCAAGCTCCTGTCAACAATAATACATCTTATTCACCACAAACATTTACCTATGATTTCTCTTTCTTGATTAACCATAGATTCACTCACACCTACCTATATAGGTGTGCCTAGAAAGGATTTGTTTTAGGTCATTATGACATACACCTATTAAATATCCTACTAGTAACACCATTGAAAATGCCAGAAAGAGGCATGGAGTGGGATATGACAAACCAAACAAACTCACCAAAACCTCCCATGAATCAATTATCAAAGAACCAATCTCTCCTTCTCCACCTTCTTCTCCACCATCACCTACTACATCAGAGGTATCTATACCTCCTAATTTTTTAAAAATAAATTCCATCCATTTGGGGCCTCTCACCTATCATTAGGGTAAAAAAACAAGGTCCCTTCTTCTAGTTCATCCTAAAATAATTGATGAAGATTCTCCCACTATTAACACCATCCAATGTAAAGATGATGATGTAATTCTTACCTACATGGGTGAAGATGATTATTATATCAAATGATCACTCCCATATAAAACCTAATCTATTTTAAATGAATCAACCATTGACATTAGTATACCATCCCATGATAAGCCTTACATCCTCAAGATTGGCCAATCTTTACATTCCTATGAACAAGCTGATTATGCCACACTTATTAATGACCATATCAAAGCCTTCACTTGGTCTTACAATGACATGCTTGGTATTGACCCCTCCATCATCACCAATTGAGATGCTAAACCCATTAAGTAAAAGCTTCACAAAATGCATCCTCGTATCGCTCTCTTTGTCAAAGAAGAGCTCCAATGCCTTCTTTTTGTTAACTTTATCCAACCCATCGACTACCCACAATGGATTTATAATATTGTTCCTATCACAAAAGTGATTGTGAGAATTTGTATTTGTATTGACTATCATGATTTAAACCTTTCTTGTCCAAAAGATGATTTCCCATTGCCTAGTATCAACTAAGTTGTTGATCTAATAGCTAGCCATGAGATGCTATCACTTATGGATGGATTCTCTTGATATAATCAAATCATGGTTACTCCTGAGGATCAACATAAGACCACCTTTCTTATCCAATGGGGGAATTTTTAATATCAAGTCATGCCTTTTGGCTCAAAAAATGCTGGTGTAACTTACCAATGCGCCAGGACCTACATTTTTGATGATCTCCTATACAAAATTATGGAAGATTATGTGGATGATTTAGTCAAAATGTCTAAAATTTTCCAAGAACACTTGAAAATTCTCAAAACCATATTCACTCATATTTTTCAATATAATGTTCGAGTAAACCCAAAAACATTTGTCTTTGGTTTTTTTTGGTAAACTCTTAGGTTTTATCATTTCTCTCCATGGTATCAAATTTGATCCTATTAAGGTTAGAATAATCCTAGAGATGCCTCTACCTACTAATATCAAACAACTCAATAGCCTATAAGGCAATCTTCAATCAATTTGATGCTTTATTTCTCAATTGTCTGATCACTACCAATCCTTTCACCATCTCCTTAAAAAAGATGTCTCCTTCCAATAGAATATAGATTGCTAGGAAGCCTTTGATGCACATAGATAATACCTCATTTCCCCACTGGTTCTTATTCCACCTAAGGAAAATCAACCCTTTTACCTATGTATATCTATAATAGACCATTCTCTAGGTGCTATGATTGCACATCAAGATGACCAAGGTTGAGAGCAGATGGTTTATTACATAAGCCACACATTAATTGATTATGAAACTCAATATACCCATATTAAATTTTTTTGCCTTGCATTGGTATTTTACACCTCTAAGCTTCACCATTACCTCCTAAATCACAAAACTTATGTGGTCACCTATACTCATCGTCTCAAATAAATGCATTCAAAAACTTATCACAACCAAAATGTAGCTTGATGGCTCATGCTTCTTACTAAATTTGACTTAGAGTTCATTCAACTAAAATCAATTAATGGGAAAACAATCATGGATCAGTTAACTATTACCCCTTTACTTGATAACCAACCTTTAAACCTTGAATTCCTTGATGAATCTATTGCAACACTCTCCACCAATAACATCTCTTAAATGATGATGTTCTTTGATGGATCTAAATGCCAATATGGTGGGGGTGTAGGGGTCATACTTATTCCTCTAGATGGTGATCTTATACCTTTTTCATTTAAACTAGATTTTGAATGTAGTAAAAAGATGGCCAAATATGAGGCTTTTATTCTCAAACTTTAATTTGATCTCTTCTTGGGTATCAAATCTATAACCTTTTTTGGTGATTCTCAGCTAGTGGTTAACCAAGTTAATGGTTCTTACCTATGCAAAAATGAAATTCTATAGTGGTATAAACATTATGTAGATATAATCTTGGGGTCATTTAAATATTATCTCTTCTAAACTATTCCTTTATCTATAAATAATTTTGCTAACATGATGGATTCACTTGCTTCACACATACCCTCTTCATCCTCCTTTAGAATCTATGTCACCATGTGTCACTTAACATTACCCTTCTATGTCTCAGCTAACGTCCTCTTTGTCAGAGATATAACAACCAACCCATAAGACTTATGGTACAAAAAACTCATAGATTATCTTTCCTTCTCTATTACCCCTCTTGACCTTTGTAATAATGGGAAATGGGCCTTCATAAAATGTGCTATTCATTATACTATACTAGGGGGACTTCTCTACAAGAAATTTTTTGATGGTATTCTCCTTAGATGCCTAACTAGTAATGAGACTCCCTTTGTTATTAAAAAATTCCATGATGGGATTTGTGGTCGGCATTTCAATGGTCACACAATTGCTAAAAGTATTCTTTGACTTGGCTATTATTGGCCCACACTTCATCAGGACTATGCTAAATATGTATAACATTGCATCAAGTGTCAACAACACGCTAACCTCCTTCATGCATTACAATTTGCCAAAGACTTTTGGTTCTTTTCCCAATGGGGCTTAGATCTAATCAAAGAGATTAACCCTCATTCATCACTTCATCATCGCTTTATCATTACTTCCACTAAATACTTCACTAAGTGGGTTGAGGCCATCCCTCTCATCTCCACTAAAGTTGATAAAATTATTGACTTCATTAACCATCACATCATCTATCATTTTGGTGTACCTCACAAGATTGTAATTGATAATGGCAAGTTTTTCAAAAACATGATTGTTCAAGGTCTTTGTGATGCATTTGGAATCAAATTAAGCTTCTCATCACCATACTATCCCCAAGCTAATGGACAAGAATAAGCTTTTAACAAAACTTTGACCAAGATTATCATGAAAGTAGTCAATGATATGGGTAAGGTTTAACACAAACACATTCATTTTATTTTATGGGCTTATTGCACTAGCATTCAAACCCCTATAGGTGCTACACCTTTTTCATTAGTATATGGGATAGAGGTTGTTTTGCCTTTTGAGGTCTAGATTCCTTATCTTTGCATTTATCTACATGACATACTTACTAATGATGAATTTTGCCAAGAATGTTTGGCCCAACTTGAATTTCTTGATGAACACCATCTCATATCCCTCAACCACCTTCAAATCTATCAAGAACATATCAAACATGCTTATAACAAAAACCTTAAAGAGTGAGATTTCAATATAGGAAATCTTATCTTGAAATAAAATCAACATGTGATGAACATGGAGAACATAAAATGTGGTAAATTTTCTCTTAATTGGCTTGGACCTTATATCATAACCCACAAGTATGGTTCAAGAACTTATCACTTGTCTTCTCTTGAAGGAAGGCTAGATCCTGAGCCTTTAAATGCCTTACATCTATGACCATTATTTTTAAAACCAAAATTGGTTTACTTCATGCTTAATTTGAGATCATCCCTTGAGTGTTCCTATTAAATTCATTTCCCTTCCTCTTCACCCTTACTCCTATACACTTATATAATTTATACAGTGGTATGGTTTTATCCTCACATTGGAAAACTCCTAAACCTCTATATCTTGTCTATGATTAAAAGTAAAATAAATAAATAAGATATTTTGAAAAAAGTTCTAAAATCTCAAGTCATGTTTTTCAATGTAGACTGCTCCCTTGAAGGATAGCTATGTAACTTCCCTATGATATTATCAATAGACTTCTCCCTTGAAGGACAACTATTTAAAATTAAAACAAACACTTAGACCACTCCCTTGAAGGATGGATAAGCCAAGATTTGTTCTCAAAGGGAAAACAAATACAAAGGAATCTTCATCTCTTTGCACAACATTAACACATCCAAAATCCCATTGTAGGCTTCCCACATTGATCAGCTTACACAAAAAAAAAGAAGAAAAAGAAAAATTTAAAGTTATGGAGTTGCCTATATTAGCTCTTGGGTTACCCACAGAAGGGACATATCATTCCTACTTGGTAGGTTATGCCATCTAAAACATTTTTCTATCATTCTACCCATTTTCCCCTCATACTCTTTCAAGGGACTATGAAGCTCACTTAACATGAGGTAAACATGGTACTTCTCTAATAAACACAATGGTTCAAAAATAGGAGGCATGAAAAGAGGCTCATTTTCCTGAGCCTATTTATGTGCTAAAATATGATCTTTGCCAATCCACGAGCATTGTGCCTTTTATTTTTTCCATCCACATCACATGTTGATATCTCTATTCAAAATGCAAAAATAATGTCCATATCAACATTTACCTAACCAACCTATTTATTTTATACATACACCATCATAAATATGGAAAAATGCTGAAATAACTTAGCATAACTAACATTCCCATTTTAAGCATACACCATCATAAATATGAAAAAATGCTAAGATGAAGCTAACAAAAAAAATATGTATATACCATCACATAAATGGGAAAAGCTAGTCTAACATCAAATAACATGATAATCATCATCTAAATTAACATAGCCATAAATAAACATCATCTATATTAGCATTATAATCATAAGCATTACATCTCAAATAAATACATGGCAATGAATAAACATCTCATATATAAATATGTGATCAAATACATGTTTCTCATCTACATCATCAAAACATCATAAAACTCTCTGAAAATGTACATCTCACATCTTTGGATTATAAGTTGGTATACATATAACATATATAAACCAAAACTAGCAAACACTAATAGTCAAGGACCTCAAGGCTCTCCCTGAGGTCATAAAGATGTAGTATTATTACCACTATCTATTTGCCTACATCGACATGATTTAGAATCTATCACACATGGCATCGATCTCTCCTACTCTGTAAACTTTAAATATCAATGTATCTATGGGAACTCTATAATCACCCTCTCATAATAAACAATCTCATCTAGGATAGTCAAATACCTTGCCATTGATATAATCTATGGAGGACCCATGGCCCTTAACGATCAGCCAACTTGTATTGGTCCCTATGGTGGTGGTGGTGGGGGAGGAGTGGCCTGGCCTACTGCTACTCTTAGAATATCTCTCTTTATCATCACTATAGTCACCTAACCCTATAAATAGTCATTTAGCCTTTTAGTGTTGTAACCTAACCCTATAGAGCCCTAATTTGACCCTATAATGTCACTACTTGGCCTTGTAAGGCTAAAAATTCTTCCCAATCTATCTCTTAAGCCTATACTGATTCATCTTTAGCTTGTACTCATGTATCTCATGCCTGTAGCACTACATATCTCTCCCTAGCTAGCCCCTATAAATTTGATAGTTGCCTCCTAACCTCTACCACTAGATGTAATCCTACCCACCAAGCTATGTACGTAGCTATACACCTTAGGTCCCCAACACCTGGCCCTGTTAGTAATTCCTCAAAATCTAGCCCATCAATCTCCTTAGGCAATGGTAATGGTGCCTCTATGTCATCCCTCTTATATTGAGGGAAGGTAGGTAGAATATCTTGTAAGAGCCCAAACTATCTCCTAACCCATGCCATGGGTACCATCTCCATCTCATCAGCCCATCTCCCTCTGACCCATAATGCACTCTACAACCTAATAAGCTACTCTACCTACCCTCTAAAAACTATATATGTAAGATACAGTCTCCATATGATATTTGTAGGGATCAAGCCCTTAATCATGCACCTATAATAGGTGATGTCTCACATGATGTCATCCACTTAGGTCTATGACATCCCATCCCTCCATCATCTAAATCCAACCCTGAAGCTAGCTATAATAATGGTAGGTATCCCTAGTGGTCATGTCACAATGATGTGATTATAAGCCTAATAGTGCAAGAGATGGCTAACACATAAACTATATCACTGACATAGCCACAAACCCCATAACTCTCTATATAACTATGAACAAAATAATGGACACTAGGTAAAAATGGTCTACTACTCTAACATCTACATAAGTACATCGATTAAAGCAATCAAAAATCTCCCTCAATCTACATCAAGTAGAGCATAAACCATGATCTCAATCATCATCAAGATGCTAAGATGATGTTGCTCCTCATCAACCATGAGAGTGAATCATATAAAAAGTTGGTATAGTGGTAGTTCACCTCACTAACATGCTCCCCATATATGTTGACCATATGTATATCATGCTCCTCTCTTGAGTATGCAAAAAGCTCCTCACCCTGGAGTGGTAATCACAGAATCCTAAATACATCCTCCTATGTGACTATCAACTCTTTGGTAGGTAGATGGAAGGTGTTGGTGGTATGATCCCACATCTTAATCAACATGATAATTAGTAACACATCCCATGTAACATGATAGTATCATCACACTCCTCCCAAATTGATGACTATCATATGATCCCACTCATTATGAGTAACATCTCTCCTCATTCATGTTAATAACCTTGGTAGACGGTCTCATAATATAATCTCCATCCTCACCTACATCCATACACAAATGAATTAGGTAATATCCATTTTACTCTACTCCCTTACCACCTTTTTTCCCTTCTCATTGGGAGAACTACAATGGCTTGAGGCCCTAAACTGGGCTATGCAGGTAGTACTCAATCAACATGGGGTCATTTGAGGTTAGCTCAGCCATAAACCCACCTTCCTAATTACCCTAAGCTTCACTACCCCCCTCTCTATACCCTAGGCCTACTCACCTATTCCAACTTTAGGCCTCACTACCTATATTATTGACTCTTGATGCTATACCTTGAATTTAAAAAAAAACCTAGACCTCTCAACCATCTTATTTTACCTTTTTTCCTACAAATAACCTTTTAGATTTTTTTCCTATGTTTTAGGAGAACTACATTGGCCTAAGGCCCTAAACTGGGCTATGTAGGTAGCACTTAGATGAAATGGGGTATTTTGAGGCTAGCTCAGCCATTAGGCTAGTTGACTACTCCCACTACAGATAAAAAGCTCACCCTTTCTCTTATTTATTACTTTTCAATAGTAACCAATGTCAGCATTAATGTTGATGTCAATGCTTTATCAACCTATGTATCAACCAATGTTGATAGCACACTACTAACCTTGGTGCCATATCAATTGATGTTGGTCAATCTCATCGACTGGTTCAGCCCCATGACTGAATAACCCAAACCCAACCTACCCATTTCCACTAGAAAACTACCCCTAAACCCCCCTAACTTATCTTACACTACCCTAACCTATTTCATACCCTCCAATCCTATTTTTTACACATTCACCTATCATTTAACCTAAAACTTGCAAATACAAAATCAAAGTAGTTTGGGCTCTTACCTCATCTCACCATCTCCTCTTAACTGACACTACTGGCCCTTTTGGTCTTATGCCTCCTACTGGGTCCCCTCCTTACATTACCATCTCAAATCACTCTCAATGCCATATTTCTTCTCTCTAGTCAACAAGTTGTAAATTAGTTTGGTCAATTATAAAACCCCCTTTTGTTGGGTTTGGTTGACTGCCAACATTGGTAATCTTGACCTAATATGTTGACATCAGTGCTTACGCTTATCGATATTAGCATTGTTTCCCTAATTTTTCTAACATTAACACTTTACCTTACTGATATCAGCCCATATTACTGATGTTGGCACTTTCCCAACCATGTTTTCCACCAAAAATACACCCAACTTTGAACAAAATTACCCATACATTGGGGCAACTAAACATCACATATATCTCCCCCAACCACAACAACGTGACATTAAAGATCACTCAAATCTTCACCATCGATAATTGTGCTTGGAGATCATGAATATTTCCTTACTCATTGACCATTTTACACTAAGAGTACATTACTTGTTCTGATTGAAGTTGGCTATTATGCATGTGTGTGAATTTTATATGTTGAGGAAGGTAACTAAGCCTGTCCTATCACCTTCACCTTTTTTTGGTTTCCTAAGGGCACTTCCTACCTTAGATACCTAGGACACATTGACCATTAGAGGTACAACTTTGATTGATTTGACATGTTAGCTATCACTTGCAAGCTATGCTTTATTTACTTATATTTGAGTCCTCCTTAACCTTGCCTATTATTAAAGTTGTCAACTATAGCTCATTAGATGTAATGATTCTCAATTTACCACCAATCACCCAGTTACTTTTCTATCAAACTAGTACTCGATTCTAGTTTCTCCTCTATTGATTCCCATATTGAGGGGGAATACCTCATCCAATACTTTGAACATTTAACTCCTATTTTTGTCTTGCAACATGTTGGTACAAATTACAAGACAAAAAGGGGAAAACTTAGACACCAAAATTATATCACACACATGTGCGTAACTCCCTATGTCAAAATCCCCCTAAGCCCATTTTAATAATAATAATTAATCTCCCTAACCCATATTTTTACCCCTCACATAATTAATTTAAACTACTTAATTAAGTTAATTAAAAACCCTATTATCACCTTACCTAGCCACCTCACCCTATGACTAATTCTTCTCTAATGAGTCACTTCAAGACCTGGTCCCCTCATCCTAACTACCTAAGACTTATTACCACTTCCAAACTAAACTCTTAAATAACTAATTCCTTCCTAACCTCCTATTATTACCATTTTATAATGGCTGTCACACTTGGCATGCATAATAATAAAAAATAGTCTAAAAATAGAAAGGTTTACCTATTTTAGGGCCACTAACATCAGTCAAGCCATGGCCAACATCAATGGGATACCTATCAACATCAGTGGGATTACTAACATCAAAAATATAAAACAAACTTTAACTTGTAGTTCAGGCTAACAAAAATTAAGAAAATCAATTCTTACTCTTGTTCAGGCTCTCAACATTCTATTTTTGACTTCTAGGTTTATAATCATTCTACGTAAGTTAATCACCATCAGCAACTAAGCTCTTGAGGACCAACAACATCCACTTGTTCTCTCTATTTAAGCACTCAAGTTTGGACTCCCTTATAGGGATTATCATCTTGACACTTATCACCCAAGCTAAGTATATCACTAATATTATAGGTTATTTACATATTTATTGTTCTATTTCTTTATATCTACTCTACATTACTTTATGCACTTCTGACCATACCCCTGTGAGGGAGTTACAAAGCTTCCTTTTCTATTTCCTTGTATATGCATACCAAACCTTTGACCAAACTTAACCAAGCCATAAACTCCCCTTCCTAACTCTCTCAACCTCTCTGACCTAATCCAAGCCATTTCCTAGACCTAGAAAGGCTTTTTTTAACCTCCCAAACAAATATTGCCTCTACTAACCTCTATAGCCTAACTAACACATGTCACCTCACTACCAACCTTGGTAACCTAACTAATATCGATCACATACCTACTGACATTGATGATTATCAATTCTTTAGCCTCTTTAAAACCTACCTAAACAACTTCTAAAACACCAACAAAGCATTTCACTTGCACCCTATCATTCTCTATTATATACAGGTTGTTAAAAATGGTAATCTTATCTCCCTTTTACTCTATATTTATCTCTCTTTCACTTATTTATTATTATTTTGTCTTTCAAAAGTGAACTATCATCTCTAGGGAAGTTTAACACTTCCTAGAACAAGCATGTAGCTTGGCATCCCTCTCATTTATCTACTAACAAACATCTTATGGTAGTGTTTTCTTATCTATAGGTAGTCCTCCCTAGCCAAAGAGGAGTGCTCAATAATGTCTGGCTATAGTGTATAAACCAAATCTAGGTTCATTCTAATCACTTATCCCCATCCTTAACCTATATTTTATTGTAAATCCAAAATAGACAAAAATTAGTGGAACATTTTTGGCAAGATACCTCATCCAATACTTGGAACATCTAACTCCTATTTTTGTCTTGCAACATGTTAGTACAAATTACAAGACAAAAGGGGAAAATGTAGACACCAAAATTTTATAACACACAAGTGCGTAACTCCTTGTGTTAAAATCCCCCTAAGCCCATTTTAATAATAATAATTAATGTCCCTAATCCATACTTTTACCCCTCACATAGTTAATTAATTTAAACTACTTTATTAAGTTAACTAAAACCCCCTATTGCCACCTTACCTGGCCACCTCACCCTATGAATAATTCTCCTTTGATGAGTCACCTGAAGACCTATTCCCCTCATCCTAACTACGTAAGACTTATTCCCACTTCCAAACTAAATTCCTAAATAACTACTTCCTTCATAACCTCATATTTTTAGCATTTTATAATGGGTGTCACACTTGGTACACACAATAATAGAAAATATGCTAAAAATAGAAAGGTTTACCTATTCTAGGGCCATCAACATGGGTTAACCCATGGCCTATGTCGATGGGATATCTATTGATATCGATAGGATCATTGATGTTGATAATATAATCCAAACTCTAACCTATAGTTTAGGTCATTAGAAATTAAACAAATCAATTCTTATCTTGTCCAAGCTCTTGACATTCTATTTTTGACATCCAGGCTTACAATCACTCTGCATAAGTCAATCACCATCAACAAAAAAACTCTTGAGGACAAATAGCATCCACTTATTCTCTCTATTTAGGCACTCAAGTTTGGACTCCCTAATAGGGATTATCAACTTAGAACTTATCGCCCATAGCTAGGTATATCACTAATACTATATGTCATTTACATATTTATTCTTCTATTTATTTATATCTACCCTAGACTACTTTATACAATTCTAATTGTACCCCTGTGAGGGAGTTATAAAGCTTCCTTACTTATTTCCCTATACATGCATACCAAACCTCTGACTTGACTTGACCAATCCATAAACTCCCTTTCCTAACTCTCTCAACCTCTCTGACTTGATCCAAGCCATTTCCTAGACCCAAAAAGGATTTTTACAACCTCTCAAACAAATATTGCCCCTATTGACCTTGGTAGGCTAATTAACATCAATCACCTTACTACTAACCTCGGTATCCTAATTAATATCAGTCACATACCTATTGACATTAGTGACTGTGAATTCTTTATCCTCTTCAAAACCTACCCAGACAACTTCTAAAACACCAACAAAACATTTCACCTACACCCTATCACTCTCTACTACATACAAGTTGTTAAAAATAGTAATCTTATCTCTCTTTTACTCTCTATTTATCTCTCTTTTAATTATTTATTATTCTTTTATCTCTCAAAAGTGGACTATCATCTCTAGGGAATTTTCCCACTTCTTAGAACAAGTGTGTAGCTTGGCAACCCACTCATTTTGTGGTAGTGTTTTATTATCTGTAGGTAGTCCTCCCTAGCCAAAGAGGAGTGCTCACAACATTTGGATATGGTGTACAAACCAAATCTGGGTTCATTCTACTCACTTATCCCCATCCTTCTCTCTATTTTCCTTTAAATTCAAAATAGACAAAATTTAGTGAAATATCTCTAGCAAAATACCTCATCCAATACTTGGAACATCTAACTCCTATTTTTGTCTTACAACATGTTTGTATAAATTACAAGATAAAAAGGGGTAAATGTAGACACCAACATTATGTCACACACACATGCGTAACTCCCTACATTGAAACCCCCTAAGCCCATTTTAATAATACAAATTAATCTCCCTAACCCATACTTTTACCCCTTAGACAGTTAATTAATTTAAACTACTTAATTAAGTTAATTAAAAACCCCTATTGCCACCTTACCTAGCCACCTCACCCTATGAATAATTTTCCTTTGATGAGTCACCTCAAGACCTGGTCCCTCATCCTAACTACCTATGCTATGTACCTAGGGATATGATGTATTTATGTATATGGGTTGATGGAGATGCTGACATGTGGCATGCATCCCCTTAGTTAGTATATGGTTACAATATATTAGGATAATAGAGTAACTTATGGAAGTATTACATTGGGTAATAGTCAGCCTACACTAGGATTAGGAGGTTATCCATCCATGGGTTGGATAGATGTATATATATAGGAGATTATTATCATGGTAAAAATATCAAGCAAGCATTGAGTCTTCTATTGTAAGAGGATATTGGAGGTTGTCCCCTCGAAGATACATTGTGGAGTTATTCCTTCCTAAAGGAGTATTATATGGTGTTTCCCTACCTTAAGGGTATTTTGGCATATATTAAATATCAAGATCTTATCAAGTGGTATTAGAGCTTCAATTTGGGTAATTTATGGAACAAAACCCTAATGATCTTGATTATTCAATGTATGCAGAAATACCCTTAAGGTAGGGAAACACCATATAATACTCCTTTAGGAAGGAATAACTCCACAATGTCTCTTCAAGGGGACAACCTCCAATATCCTCTTATAATAAAAGACTCAATGCTTACTTGATATCTTTACCATGATAATCATCTCCTATATATATATACATCTATTTAACCAATGGATGGATAACCTCCTAACCCCAATGTAGGCCAACCATTACCCAATGTACTACCTCCACAAGTTACTCTATTATCCTAATATATTGTACCCATATAACTAAGGGGATGTGTGCCACATGTTAGCATCTCCATCAACCCATATACATCAATATATCATATCCCTAGGTACATAGCAACCTAATATTTATTTCCACTTCCAAACTAAATTCCTAAACATCTACTTCTTTCTTAACCTCTTATTTTTACTATTTTATAATGGGTGTCACACTAGGCACACACAACAAAAAAAATAGGACACAAATAGAAAGGTTTACATATTCTAGGACCACTAACATTAATCAACCCATAACTGACATTGGTGGGATACCTATCAACATCAGTGGGATCACTAACATCAATAATATAAGCCAAACTCCAACCTATTGTTTAGATTAACAAAAATTAAGAAAATTAATTCTTACTCTTGTTCAGGATCTCAACATTATATTTTTGACATCCAAGCTTACAATCACTCTATGTAAGTCAATCACCATCAGTAACTGAGCTCATTAGGACCAAAAACCTCCACTTTTTCTCTCTATTCAAGCACTCAGGTTTAGACTCCTTGATAGGGATTATCAACCCAACACTTATCACCCATAGCTAAGTATATCACTGATACTTTAGGTCATTTACATATTTATTATTTTATTTCTTTATATCTACCCTAAAATACTTTATGCACTTCTGATTGTACCCCTATGAGGGATTTACAAAGCTTCCTTTCTTATTTCCCTGTACATGCATACCAAACCTCTAACCAAACTTGACCAAGCCATAAACTCCCTTTTCTAACCCTCTCAATCTCTCTAACCTAATCCAAACCATTTCCTAGACCCAAAAAGGATTTCTATAACCTCTTTGATAAATATTGCCCTTACCAACCTCGATATCCTAACTAATATCGGTCACCTCACTACTGACCTTGGCAGCCAAATCGATATTGGTCACACACCTATCAAAGTTGATAACTATAAATTTGTTAACCTCTTCAAAACCTACCCAAACAACTTCTAAAACACCAACAAAACATTTCACTTGCATGCTATCACTCTTTACTATATACATGTTAAAAATGGCAATCTTATCTCTCTTTTACTATCTATTTGTCTCTCATTTAGTTATTTATTATTCTTTTATCTCTCAAAAGTGGACTATCATCTCTAGGGAAGTTTCACACTTCCTATAACAAGTTCATATCTTGGCAACCCACTCATTTATTTGCTAACAAACATCTTGTGGTAGTGTTTTCTTATCTATAGGTAGTCCTACCCATCCAAAGAGGAGTGCTTACAATATTTGGATACAACATGCAAACTAAATCTAGGTTTATTCTAATCACTTATTCCCATCCTTCTCTCTCTTTTCCTTTAAATTCAAAATAGACAAAATTTAGTGAAATAATCCCTCCCAACTTAATCCTCCAATTTCCTCTTCCTTACCTATTGAATGCTTCTTGAGGGATTATAAAATAAGGATGTTATTAATGAAAGTTCTATAATTTTAAAATTAAGATTTTGGGAAGCCTTCTATTTAAGATCAACTACCCATGGTGGGATAACTAGCTGGGCTAGGTCTATTGACTATGTATCCTCAACTGTAACCTCCACTAATTGATATTTTGTTAATTATTATGGGGCTGATTTGAGGACTATGTTAGGAAGGGAGGGAAATATGATTTTGGACTAATACACACATCTATATTGGGGAAGTGGATTGAATGTATATACTTATTTACCTCTTTTGGCCTCCTTGAGGATATGATAGTAGTATTTTGGGAGGAGTTGGTGGAAGGCATTGGCAAATTAATTTGTGTGGAATAGACATGTAGTTGGGAGTTGGCCAATGTTATTTTAATTTTATTAGAGGCCATTTTTATTTTCATGGTTTGGATTGTATCATTCATAGAGGGAATGTCAGCACTGGTGGCAATAATAGTCATGACTATCACTATGGGGGAAATTGAATCATTAGTGGTGGAAGAAACTTTCTCTACTTTTAGAGTGAAAAAGGGTATTTATAAGATAAAAGTGGGTGAAATTGAAATATCAGGGGTAGAAGCAACATCCTCCACTTTTAGAGCGAGAAAAGGGGTTTATAAGACAAAACTAATGAGAAATGAACCAAAAATGGGAACAAAAGAGGAAACTTGGGAAGAAAGGATTGAAGGCTGAGCCTTCTTATCTAATTTATCTTCATTGATTGTTGATTTCCATTTATCAGCTATAAGGATTAGTGCCTTAGATTTTTATAATTCTTCCTCTTCATCTATGTCTTGTTATACTTCTATTTATTTCTAGACTAAAGGTGTGTCTATTTATGGTTCATCAACAACTAGATTCTCTTTGAGGGGAGGAGCCCTTGTCTTGTTCTTATAGAAAAATTTATCCTTAAATGGCAGGGAAGAGGCTTGTTGGATTGAGGAATTAATAACCTCTTATACTATAGATGTATAGAATGGTAACGCAATCATATACTCCTAGCCTTATATATTAGAGGAGTCCAGGTCAATTAAATCCTCTTGAGCTCCTATGTGCTCAGTCTCACTCAGACATGGATCTTTCTTAATAACCCTTAATATTAAGGGAAGTTCTTGGGAAGACTTCCCTTGTATCTCTATTTGTTGCTAAGGTATATTACCCTAGAATTTAGAAGTAGCCCATCCTCCATGGGGTGGTAGCCTCGTATGAATTTCCTAAACTAAAATTAATGAATCTTCCTGAATAATATTCAAATGATCTTATTTAGGGCTTGTAAGTTGACCTTTATAAAATTTGGGAATCATCCGTAGAATTTAAGAATAGAAAGTCATGGTCATATGGAAAATATTGGTATGGAATACTAAAGTAATGGATATGCTTTTGTATTCGACTATGAGGATCCCAATCTCTATGAGGTAGGGTAGGCAATTGATAGTGCTTCCTCTTATTACCCACATCACCAAAATGTTTCCTCATTGTAGACCACATCCTACCAATTATCATGTGAGATCCATAACAAGTTCCTTTCTTTTATTTTATCAAATCCTCTTACACACTTCAATAGAGCTAATGTGTAATTTATTGCTCTACTAACTTATTTGACATGTACATGGGGAGGCATAGGGGGTTGAACTTATGGCTAGTGACCATGATCACCATATAGTCTGGGTATAACTAGTAATCACCCCAAGGAGCTAGTGTATTTTTTTATGATTTTTGATATCTTGGGAAACACAACCTCATGAATATCTTACCACACTTGTGGATATACATCCTTTGTAATTTAGATCATATGCTTAGTATATGCATATATATGCATGAATTGATAATAATAAAAGATGTGATTATTTATACAATCTATGATTGGGCTTGAAACCTCCCCTGAGTCCCTATACACTATACCCATAACTACATCTAGTATGTATGACATCATATAAAAAATGGCTAGTTTAATTAGACCTCTTACCTTTATGCATAACTTATTACCTTAACTTGAAGCTAATGATCTCCCCTAGGGCAAATGTCATGTCTAAGGTCATCAATATATCCAAAAGTGAAACCTAGTCTAGGTGAAGAAAATGGATACTTAGCATGCAATATAATATATTCAACAAGACCATCCATATACAAACCCCCATTCTAAATTTGCTAATGGGGGTGGGGCATTTTCATTTTAGGACCATAGTTTCCCTAGGAAGAAGCCATGAGCTTAGAACTTTCTCAATTTAATTATGGTTATTCCATGTTACCAACTTGTGCTTATCAAATATTGCATTTAAAATTGACAAAGATAAGTACCTTTGGAAATCATCACCAGTGATACAAACCATGACCATTTGGTGATACATGTGATGTAAAAAGGTATCTTGTGTCATCTTGCAAACAAAGAATAAGTCCTATAGTAGGTCAATGTAAGGCATAAATTTAGGCTTGGCCATCTTGAAATGTAGTCCTTATCTCTTAAGAGAGAGTAGGTCTATCATTAATTGGCATTGTATTGGGAATAAATTTCCATCATAAGAAAATGCATCAACTGCGTCAATGGACTTTGATAATTCTGAGTAGTTCACATATATGTCATTAAAAATTGTTGAATTAAACACCATGTTTATGTATTATATATAATCCTTGATGGAGAATGGGGATGGTAGAGGCACTCCTATAAATCTTTAGGATGATGAAGCCATTGAGTTTGTCTAGTTTGATCAAAGTCTATTTCTATGTACTGTGAAAACTCCTTTTTGCTGGTTGCTTGTTTGCAATGCATTCATAGGTGGTTAGGGATTTTTTTTGTAAATTAAAAGTTGGGTTTGAACTCACTTGTGATAAAATTAACAAATCAATGATCACGCATTTTTGATATATCATTTTGCATTCAATTCTAGTTCATGCACTTTTAATGTCCAACATTCATATGTTTGTTTTACATGCACAATTTAAATCTCATTAGTTTAGTTTGTGGGTTACATTATTTGGCAAGTGTTGTGATGTAATTCCACTATGTTGGATAATTATAGTGGTATTTTGGTAGTCAAGAGTTGGGAGTTAGGTTTCATTTTGGGACCAAGCCAAAAATTCTTGTGAACTGAAGGCTCTAAACATAAACCTCAAGAAAAAAGTCTAAATGCCAAATATTTTAGAACAATATTCAAACAAAATATATGAATAAAATTTCAAAAAAAAATCTTCAAAGTGCACAAAGCTGACAAAGACTATTCTAGACAAATTTTCTAATGAAAAGTCCTGAGCAAAAGTTTTAAATAAAATACCTAACATGAAAAATCCAAATAAAACCAAGTCCTTTGGAACATCATTCAAACAAAATGTACGAACAAAAGTCCCAATACAAAAGTTCTACACAAAATGCTCATCATAAAAATTTCAAATAAAACCAAGTCTTTTGGAACATCATTTAAACAAAATGTTTGAACAAAAGTCCTAATAGAAAAAGTTTTGAATAGAAGCTTTGATGAATAAATCTTGAACATAAGTCTTGAAGTGAAAAGTTTCCAAAAAGAAGTCCAAAAAAAAAGTTTAATGAACAATTTCTGAACACTTTCTCTAATGAAAAACAATCCAAACATAATGTCCAAAAAAAATGCTTGAATAAAATGTATGAATACCAAAAATGGTGAACATAATAGTTATAAATAAAACTAAGTCCCAAAACTTACATAGCACAAAACTCCCAAAAAACATTAATAAATTAGTCTAAAATGTAATATATCATTGTTTGTAATTTCAAGTGTTAATATTAAGGATCAATCCTATAAGACTTCCATATAATGAATAGGGAAAGATTAATAAACAATGCCAAATCAAAAAAAAATAGGTCCCCAATTCTTCTTACAGAAAAGGGGAATATTGGGTAAAACACATTGCTAATCAAAATGAAGAAGATGATTGGAATAACCCAGATTATTATGATATAAACCATTCAAAAAGTTAAGATGCCACCAATGTTACATAGAGGCATCCCATTGATGACATGTTAGGATTTTAGCACCATTCCTTACCAAAACATATATTCTTATCCATATCACTCTCTTTGTACATAGTTTCAATCATTTCCAACCTATTGTACACTTTTTCATTTACCCTTAGTTTCCTTGTACATAGTTTCTTTTATGATGCTTCTTGTACATAGTTTCCTTTATCTTGTTCCTTATATATAGTTGTATTTTCATGATTGATTTTACATAGATTATATACTCATAAAACATAAAAAAAATATCATATGTTTAAAATATAAAAACATTCAAATATTTCTCAAAAACTCAAAATTTAGATTGTTTGCATATCCATGTTTACATTCTTTATACTTTTCAGGTACCATATATTCTAGATATCTTAATATAGTTAGTTTTATCATACATACATGATT
Source organism: Torreya grandis (assembly GCA_037957365.1). NCBI lineage: Eukaryota > Viridiplantae > Streptophyta > Pinopsida > Cupressales > Taxaceae > Torreya > Torreya grandis. The sequence continues at coordinate 974,123 of JARHVA010005628.1, forward strand.
CACTTCTTCTCTTTGAGTCTTCATATATTCTTATAGGACTCAGGTCCATCACATAGATCCAAAGTTGCCACTATCTACCAATTGAGGGCACATACATAGATTCATCATTGATACATTCACCCACTAGGGGGATCACATACAAAAATTACATATTTATATAATATATATCACATATTTAGCATTATTTATATCTTGATAGCAATCTTCCTATACTACTAAGATGTTTTACCAATTAATACTACTATAGACTTCAACTTATGTACATCTTTTCTCTTATGTAGATTTGTACCGCATGTTCATGCTTACTTTCATTTTTAACTTCCCTTGTTTAAATTTTATTGTGTCTTTTTGGTTATACATATGTTTAAGGGAATTTTAATATTCCATTATTATATCGCTCTATGCCAATTCCTTTCAATATGTGCATGCTTTGGACATGTTCCCATGTCCTTGTGTGTGCCTTCTTGATTGTGCATATGGACTTTTAAACATGTCATTTCATGTGGCTCTAAGCTAGCTTGATTTATATTTATGTATGTGTACATTTGAACAAAAATTTGTATGTATTACTTTCTTAGATTTAGTGACATGTACACATGTCCCTTGTATTGCATCCCTTTGGCCTTAATTTATGTGCCTCATTTGTTTGTTTGTATGCTCTCATGTATGCATTATAGCTATGATATTTATATCTTTGTTAGTACATTTTCACCTAATTTGAAATGCAATAAGTGCTCTCATGCATCTCACCTTCTTCTTTGGGTGTCTTGATGGACATCATACACCATCCCCCTAGGTATTTTACATAAACTATTTCTCAAATTTTTTGTTCATGCACATACTTACATGCTTACATTGTTATATCCATATTGATGACCTCGTGAATGCTAGATATAACATAGATTTTACATTACCAACCTATACTTAGATTATCTTAACATTATGATGTCACGTATACACATTATATTAGTTTATCATGCATATGTCATATGTTTTTACCCTAACACACATCACATAAATATTTTATTTTGAGGATAATTACTACATAGGTTAAATGACTCCCATAAAAATAGGGAGAATTCATAGGGGTTTGTCACAGAGATGAAGTCATCTAAGTGCACTCAGAGTACAATCTTCAATATGTAAATACAAAATTATAGAGCTCAAAATAAGGAAAACATAGTGGAAAATAGTTAGATAGAGATTAGAGTTAGTTCGGTAGAAAAAAACATAAAGGACACTAGCACAAAATAAAGGACACTAGCATGGTGCACTTGCATCTTAGGAACCATGCTATTATCTAATACAATAAAATAGGAAAATCTACATTTGATAGAAGAACACAACAATTATAACCCATATTTGCATAGTTTCACTCATAGGTTATCATATTTGATTAGTTTATGCTCAATTTTACATAGAATCATACTAGGTTTATTCATATTGTGAGCATCATGCATGTCATTATCACTCTCATTTTAGTTTTAAATATACATAGACATAGATTGTTACAACTCAATCCAGAATCCATATGCACAAATATCATAATTGGGGTTATATGTATGGTGCATTATTTCCATGTGATCAGTTTTATGCCAACTCATCTCAGATGTAATGATAAATCCATGTAATTTTCCATGTTATATACTTTAAACACCATTTTCACCAGGTTTCACACTAGATTGATGTCTTATTCCATCTGTAGTGGTTGGAATACCTGAGCTACATTCCCAAGTGCTCGATAAACCCTTAGATATTTTACATTTCAGAGTTACTAAGTGGCCCATATAATTTTAGTTACATATACATCTAATACACATGGTTAGGAAATGGAGTGGTAGCCTACTTGATTTCTTAAGCTACATACATAGTAGGGTTAGACAAGCCATCAATCCAATCCAAGTTATTCATAGTGTATGATCCATCATGCAAGGGTGGGTCATGACGTAGTCAAAATTAGATTGAGTTATTGAGCCATCCATACATGGGTATTGAGCAAGCCATCAATTCAATTCAATATATTCACCATTTGATCACTAGTTACACACACATATGATATCACTAGATTTTTGCATTAGTTTACATATCCAGTGAGGTGTATTCATTCCTTTCCTCTCTCTCTTATCCCTTTACTATGTTTTGTATTTGATTTTGATATTTCTTAAATAATGATTCATCGATGTTTCATTTACAAGATATATAATGGAACACACTTCACACACCCATACCTAGATTCTCAGGCTTCACCTCACAGGGATGTCTAAGTATGATTTTTTTTCCTTTAACCTAGTCATTTATATTTACTAAATTTATAGAATAAAGGGGGGCAAATTTAATCATATAAAATGTCTCTTGAGTGCAATAAGTGTCACTTGAGACAACCCATCCCTAACTTAGCCCCAAACCTATCTTAGGGCATCCTTTAACCCTTATCTAGCTTTTGTGTAGGTATTACACATCCCCAGACATCTTGAAATTAGTCCCAAACCTTCCCCTAGTGATCAAGGCCCTTAGTTCCCCAGGTTTTTTCCATTTGGACACTATCACAATTCTTTGGACACTAACACACTACATTAATGACCAAAGGACTGCAATAGTATCCCTTGACTAATTTCAATCACAAAAAATATATTTTTAATTCCCAAGACACCTAAGATTAGCATAGACCACTTTCACACTTTACACAAGAACCAAATTAGTATAAATAAATGAATTTTATCCTTTTATCCACTATATGGAAATCAAATGCAAAATAAATAAATAAACTTAAAACAAGTTGTGCAAAATCAAGGTTAGTGATCCCTTTTCTACCCTACTTATGCATATAGTCTATAGCCATCCTAAGCTTAGATTACATATATTTCTAGTTTTAAGCCTCATTCAAATAATTCATGTCAAAACTCAAATTAGTATTCACTTGAACTTACACCAACACTTAGATTGGGAGAACTACATTAGGATTTATTCCCTTTCAATGTATTGGTATGTAGGAAAATCTAACACAATGGGTTTTTGAGGATATCTAACCTACCCAATTAACATCACACATTTCCTACTTGTGATATTCAAATGCCTTAAAAATTAGTTAGAAATAATGTATATATAGTTAATTAGGGCTCATCCACATAGGTACAAGCAAAGTAAACTCATCTAGAGGTGTACCCAAAAGATCACATAGTTTCTACACAAGGACACTAGCATGATATGGAGGATATGAGTATAGTGAACTATTATCTAAGGTACCAAACTACTATCTAAGAGGGTTTTTGACACATATATCCTATTTAAGACACTTAAATCAACTTCTGCACTAATTTTTAACCTCTAGATTATCAATCTTGATTAGTTTCTATCTAAGTACTTATTTATGTCATGCATTACTCTTTTTTGAAATATCAGATTAGTTTAATTCTCACACAATTTACTAGCTATATTTATTGCATATTTATCCCCTAGATCATTATACTCAAACCCTTTAATAACCTAAGATTTACATAAACTAAGTCCTTAATAGTAAATCACTTCCTTATTCTTCTTCTTCACAACTTCTTCATCCTTTTTATTTTGTGCTACTACTTCCTCAACCTTTTTCATGTTATCCTCCTCTTGTTGCTTCCTTTGCTTTTCATCTTCAACAAATTTAAAATTTTCCTCCTTCATTATCTTATATCTTTTTTCCTCATGATCATTATTCACATGTACCTCATATGCATTTTACACCTTGACTCATTCTTCAATAATTTATTCTTGGGCTCTAATGTTTATTTGTTTGTTTAGAAGGTGTCACTAGTGATTTATTTAGAAGGTGTCACTAGTGATTTATTTAGCCTCTTATAGTCCTAAGTTATTTATTTTTATTATGGTGATGGATCATAAACTTAAACTAGTTCATCTTTGTTAACTATGAGAGGATACAAAAAATAAACCATACACTTTATGATTAATGGTGATAATATATGCATAACAGGGGTGCTTGAATTACACACCAAATATTTTTGTGACTTTCTTGTTGGGGTGAGGTGGTCTACACTCCCAAATATCTTGTACTTGGATCTAATTAAAGAGTTCAACATGTCAATGTTATATTCTACCTCCTACCTAAAAATATCTACTATTATGGATGGGGGAGGTGTGGTGATGTCCATACACAAGTTTTGTCAAACATTATTTTATATTTGGCAAGTGTGTACTACCTTTTAGAATAAAACATATTTTTATTATTCCTAATCAAAGAATTTTTTACCTTTGTCTATGAACATAGACTACAAGAATACATGCTCTTTGATGCCTAACTCCATAAGATCATATTTTAATACTATTTTTAGTATATGATTATGATCCATCCATTATTTGGTGTTGGGTGTCCTCTTATTTATTGGAGTTGGTAAGGATCTTCACACTGGTGGCTTCCTTTTTCCCATAGCATTTTGTGATGGAGTTACTTATGTTTGAGGCATAACTTGTGCTTCTAATTATTGTTGTTTTAGAGGTTGTTAAAAAAATGAATATTATAACCCTAGAGTTATTAATCATAATAAATGTACTGAGTGGGTATCCAAATCTTTTTTCCATAGAACTTTTGCCTACACATTGAGCGTAGTGATGTAAAATGAAAAAGATGTGATCAATGATTTCAGGAGATCATGCACTCTGATTTGAATTCCATCATGGAAATTGATCACTAAAAAATGTTATCCTAGATATTTAATTACATATGTGGGAATATGGGGGTGTGAAGTAATCATATAAAAAATTTACGACTTAAAAGCAATGAATCATCTTATTTGTGCATAGTAATTCCCTATTTTGGTCTGGATAATATTAAAAAACTTTGTCACAGACCAAAATTATATGTTAAGAGCAAATAAGAAGTAATAAAAATTGGTATTTAAAGGTGTGTGATGTCTAGATGATGAACTTTTAAATATTTTTGGTGAGTTTTAAGACCAAAAAAAATGGCCAATTAAAATATTCATTGAACCTTATCACGCGATAGGTGATATTAATTACATCTTTGGTGGTTTGCTTTATGTTTTTAGTGGTTTGATAAAACCAATTCATGATGAATTTTACAAGGATTCATACCAAATCATCTTAGAAAAACCTAATGGGAATCCCCTAAGATTCTCTAATTTAACTTTCTTATGTGTTTAGATGAATTGGTGGTTCCTTTGTCTTGTAAAGGGCCAAAAATTTACCTTGCATAAATAATATTATTTCTCAAGACAATATGGTTAGATTTATGAATATTATCATGTATCATGATAAATAAATGACACCATCATTATATCTAATGATAAAAGTGAGCATGATTTCATCGCTACCTAAAAGTTGATAATTTGATCAATTGTTCTATGTTGGACCCTTGTAGTTAATGTTGAAGTGTTAGGGATTTTGGTTATGCTTATTTTGGTTGATTAAGGGTGAATAGGTTGGATTTGATAACATCTATGAATTCATTTGACTTAAAATAATTATATCTAGTTTCTCATAGGGAAAGGCCAATGCACATATCCTATTTCTATGCATCTACGAGTGGAATAAGAAGTTATAATCTATCCATGCCATCTGGTCTGATAGTTGGTAAGCATTGGTTTTGTCTGGACTTAGTATTGATCAAAAATTCATGTGAAATAGAATGCATTAATATTGAAACATAGAGGGATCTTGTTTTCAAATGTATGTAATGGCATAATGTTATGCATGTCATTATATATAGATTTTCTCTTATGATTCTATTTGACATCTCGATTTGAATGTGACAAGTTTACCATGCACCATTATAAGTTTGAAATAGAATGCAAAATCATTAGATGATGTGATATTATTTATTTGATGGTTAAATACATTATATTGGTTGATAAGACTCATTGATTTGATGCTCTATTTTCACTAGTCGAGTTTCCTTTATTGTCCATTAACTAAATTTGACCCTTATCTATTTTTGGGAAGGATGTAATCTTTCAAGTGTGTCATCATTAATAAATTTTGAATGACCACTATTTATAATAAAAAATTTAAACTTTATCATTTACTTATACTTTCTCTATTGTAATAACCTTTCGAGTTTTGATCTCTCTGAGTGGAGGACTCAAAGGGTACATCATGAAAGGGGTGAGAAGATCATTGGTGCTTCACAAGATTAATGTTTAACCATATGATTCCTAATATTAGTTTATCTTTCTTAGAGTGTTCATAAATTTAACTCTTATGATTTCCCCCAAAAATTATAAAACCCTAAAATATGGCTAAGTCTAAAATATTGAAATATTGAAATATGGGTCAGTCTAAAATCTAGTAGGACCATCCAAAACCTATAATTTGAATTATAGATCCCAGAGGTCTAAAACCACTCTAAAACTTATTGAAAGTGTGTGTATGTATAACTTAAAGTATAATAATTTATGTCTATGTCTAAATTCCAATTTATACTTGTTTATTATTTTTATATATATAGTACATGTTTCAACACATTTCACACCTTGATCTCCTAAGCAACTTCCATTCACAATAGCTCATAACTAGGTCAATGAATTTTAATAAAAATTTAGCTTGGTTGAACTTGTCACGCATTTTTACTTTTAATTCAACTTTGTCAACCCTATTGCAAAAGTTTTTCCACATGTTATGGAACTAAGTTGGCATGGTCAACCTAGTTTGAGGCCTAATGATAATTTTTTAAAATAGGATCATATTAGCTGACTGTGTTAGATAAAAATATTAAAAGTTTATGAATTATCCATTATTATACATATCACATTCACTTAAATCCAATAAGGGAAAATTCATTTTCACATTATTACAAGTCATAATTCTATTACATCTACATTTGAAGGAGCCATTGCTTAGAGTTTGCCTTGGAGAAAAGATAAATTTTATTATAGGAAGTATTGGATAAAAAGTATGAGTCTTTTAGCCTAGATATGATTTATATAGTGTAATCCTTAAAAATTCATAAAACTTATTGCAAATCACCATTGTCTAAGGGAGAGATTGAGGCTCAAGAGGTTCATCTAAAGGCATGTATCTCTAACTTTTGATATTTCATTTGATAGATAGATATTGCATATAATAATAGTTTTGAATGTATAAATACTGACTTGGATTAAATCTATACTTAAACTTAGTAAATATATAGAGTGTTATCTTATTTTCGTCATCCACCTTAGGTGATCTAGGCCCCCATTTGCCTACCATGATCCCTTGATTGTTTATTTATATTAAACCATCCACCTTTGTGGCAAAATCTTTGGTGAGCAATATATTACTTATATTTTATGTATTAGAAGGACTAACTAGTGTTATTTCATAGTTCTATTTGAATAGAGGCTTTGGAAACCTTTCCTTTAGTGTTGAGTGATAAGAGATCCCTTAGTTAGGTTTAGTAGATCTAATTTAGTCATACCCTAGATATAAAAAGTATCATAGTAGTTGTTAGTTGATAACCTTCTTTGAACTTGGATTTAATAAGTAAGATAAATTATAGATCTATCTTAATCTATTGCATGCATTCTAGTGAACCTAATTTGAATCTAACACTTGCATTTTTAATTTTTTAAATTATAATCAAATAGATCATGATAGTCAACTTAGTTTTAATCTCTATTTATATATGTAAGATCTATAGTCAACCAAGTTGTGTTGGTCAACCCAATTTTATCCTCTATTTATAGAGTTGTCATGTGAAGTCAATTAGGTTATGATGGTAAACCTAGTTATTTTATCTATTTACAAACCCAAGATCTACAATCAATTAGGTCATATTGGTCAACCTAGTTTTGTCCTCTTCTTACAAGGTTTCATCTCCATTTAACTAGGTCATACTAGTCAATCCAATTGTTTTTCATATTTTATAAATTTTCATTTACAATCAACAAGGTTAGGTTGGTTAACCTAGTTCATTTATACATTCTTCATTTTTTAGTTTTCAGTCAAGTAGGTTGTGCTAGTCAACCTAGTCTCATCTTACAATTTTTAGTTTTTAGCTTTCTACAAACTAATTTGACCTGGTTGACCCCATTTAACCTCTATGTTTTTCATAATTTTTCCTTTGTAGGACTAAATCAAGATTGGATGACCCAATCAATAGTTATATATTTAGCACTCTCAGTCAACTAAATTAATCGACTTGGTTGACCTATTACATTACTTAGGTTCATTCTAACCAACTTTGTACTTTAATATTTTCTAATTATCTTAGTTTGTCATTCTATTTTTTAGTAAAAATACTTATTATTTTAAATTTTTAGTCTACTTTTACCAATTTTTTAGTTCTATAAAACTATATCACATAATTAACTAAGTCAACTTGGCTAACTTAGTTTTATGTCTGTTTGCCCTACCAAAAAACTAAGTTGACCTAGATGACTTTGTTTGTTTTGGATTATTTTTACAATAGATTATGTTGACTAGCATTGACCTTTTCTTGTTCTATTTTCTTAACTAGATTGACCTACTCAAAATTGTTCTATGTGATTTACTTTCAACATAATTAAGGTAATTTAATTTATTTTCACACTAATTAATCTCACATTTGATTTGAAAAGAGTTTCTTACCTATTTATTTACTTTATGAAATTGGAAATTGGTTTTTGACACTTGAGTTTTGCCTTTATTTTCATTTTGTCTTGATTTCCCTAGAAACTATGTACCAACATTTTTAAAACTACTTAGATACTACTGAGAAGGGCTATACGAAACTCCATTTACATTTTTGGTCTATCATTTATAGATATCATGGTGTGAGGAGTTTGATCCAATACTTGTAGCCATAGTATATAGCTAAACAAAAATTTTATTTTCCACACACGTCATGATATTTAGGAAACATGAGTTTTTTATTTGTATGTAATCTTAATAATGCAACCATTTATTTGATCTTGTGATGCATATATTAGTAGTTAGTGCTAAAAATTTACTTCTAGATTACCATTAAAACCATGTTTAGTGGGATATGGGAACAATACTTCTTCCATAGTAAGCACTTTGAAACATTAGGCTGTCATTATCCAATGGGAAAGCAAGTATCTTTGAGACCCTATACTATCAAATAAAACCTTTTAGTATAAATTTATGATCTTCTTTTTGGATAATTAGTTAGAATTATTAGTTACAAAATTACATTTTATGATTACTACTTTTTATTCTCTATTGTATTATAGACTATTTTGACCAATGTTGATACAAGTTTATGCTATGTTTCAACTAATTAACTATCATTGACCTGATTGACTATGTGATCAGACTAAGTTGACCAAGATTGACTTAGTATTCTATATTATATTTATTTTAGTTTTATTCTAAAGATACATCATCTAGTTTACTAGTATTTTTTCTAGATTCAATTAAATTGACCAACTCGACCTAGTATACCTCTATGTTTTCTTGCCTATAAAATTAGGTCATCCTAATAAACTTAGTAGTATTTAAAAACTCTATATTTTCCCACCTATAAAACTAAGGGGACTATATCTACTTAGTAGTTTTTGAAAACTCTATCTTTTTCTCCTTGTACAACTAACTTGACTAGTTTAACTTAGTAGGTTTCTAAAACTCAATCTTTTCTTGCCTATAAAACTAAGTTGACTAGCTCAACCTAATAGGCTGCCAAATATGTATTTTTTATTATATACACAACTAGGTAGACCAAATCAACCTAGTAGGTTTTAGATTGTTATTTCTTCTTGTCTGCCTAACTAGGTTGACTAGCTTGACCTATTAAGTTTTTAGATTATTATTTTTCCATGTCTACCAAACTAGGTTAACTAACTTGACCTAATAGGTTTCTAGATTATTATTTTCCCCTATCTACCCAACTAGGTCAACTAACTCAACCTATTAGGTCCCCAAATTGATTTAATTTTCTAACAATACACTAGATCAACCTAGTTAAATATATAGGTCCTAGCTAACCTAGTACAACTTTGAACTACTATTTTAACTTTCTATAAATATACTAGATTGACCTAATTGACCCTATAGGTCCTAACCGACATAGTAATTTTTTCAAATAGTATGTTTCTTTCCAAAAATCCACTAGATCGACCTGGGTGACCCTATAGCTCTTGACAGACCTAATTTATTTTAACTTATTTTTCCCTAGTTCATTAAGTGGTCAAAATAGTTTAATATATGGATGACCTAGTTTATTCTGGCATGTTTTTTCCCTAGTTAAGTAGGTGGATAGCTTAGTTCATTATGTGTCCAACCTAAAATTTTGGCTTATTTTTTCCCTAGTTTAGTAAGTGGCTAACCTAATTCAGTAGGTGGCTGACTTAGTTCAATAAGTGGATGACCTAGTTTAGTAGGTGTCCAACCTAATGATAACACCCTAATTATTTCATAATTATGTTTTCTTTTAAGCTTCTAATCATTAAATAACATTTCATAATCAAGGATTTATACAACAGCCTCACTTATATCATCACTTCCAATGAAAAAATTGAATTAATTACTTCATGTATTCCTAATCCCAAACCAATTAATACATAATGTAACCTTATTTTTCCATAATAAATAAAACCAAAATGTAATCTAATTAAAGTTATTAAACCTAATCCTCCTCCCACTACCAATTTTGGGAATCCTCCTCTACCCAACAATCCTACTCCTCATTGATACTACTCAACTTCTTAATCAAATACTTCAGTAAATGACCACTATACAAATCATTAATAGTAATTTAATGATGAAAATGTAATCTTATATAGTAAAAATGGCTATTCAAATAACTCAAGTCATCATGACTCAACCAAAAAAAAATTTGTCCCTCCTCCTCTTAGATATGCTAATGGGCATATCATCCCTCAACCTCTCATGCATAGAAAAATACTTTAACATTTTTAAAATGAACCTTTAACTCCATTCATTTTATCCATAGATATTGGAAATATTTCTCCAACTATCACATATGATGGAACTAAGGACCCCCATATCTTTCTTAACTATTTTGGTAATATCTACAAGGAATGTGTCTAAACTAAAACTTTTGATACTACTAAACTCATTATCAAAATATTTATGAGAGATGCTTTAGAATGGCATAATCAAATCTCTCAACATCCCATCTTAAAACTAAAGGATTTAATCAATGCTCTAGTTAAATAATTTCAACACAATAGATTTATTGAAAAAAACCTTAGTCACTTCATCAATTCTAAGCAACTAACTAATGAATTTTTTCACCCTTTCATGAAATGATGGAAGTCTCTAACTCACAAATCAAACCATAACATGAGTGATGATAATATGTTAAAAGTATCTATTATTGATCTTAAAGATCCTCTTCTATAAAAAGTTCAAATTAATTCCCCTTAAACTTTATAAGAATCCTTATACCAAGAATAAAGGCAAGACTTTCTTATGAGTCAATTTGAATCATCTCAAAAAATTATTAAGGAATATTTCCAATCATTTTCTCATAAACTTTATTCATATAATCCTCCTCAACCTTAAAATGGAGCATCCAATTCAACAAATTTTAACCCAACCCATCCTCCATTAACTCTATAGGAACTTGAGAATAAATTTCCACCCTATAAACCCATGATCCTTGATCCTTCCAAAATTCCTTCAAAATGGTACTATATTGATTACTTTTGTTGGTGGCATGATAAAATAGGTCATTCTAAAGAGAATTATTGTGATCTTCACTAAATCTTCCTTACCTAGTTTCTTGGTCCATATTTCAATTTTGATACTTTGACATAATAATATTATCAAGACTACATTTAAGCCTCTCAATCTCAATTTAAAACATCACATTCACATCAACATCACCTACGTAATGATCAACAACAATTAACCCATACCTCCACCTCATTCAATAATGTTGTCAAAACCATAATTGATCCTTCTTATTGCACTAATAAGGAAATGATAACTAACATAAACAACCTCAAATGAGTGGTTTGATTTCTCAAAACTTAATGGTCTAGATCACACAAAACTTAAGATCACCTAGTTCAAATTCCTACTCTAAAGTGCATCATAAATAGTCCTCCTTTACCTTAAATATCTATTTAAACCTTTCTTACATGTCCTATGTCAATTTCAAAATCCTTAAAATCCAACATATCAGCACATTTACCTATTTTTAAACCAAATTAACAAGCCTAATGTAGTTAGTTCTATTAGTTTCACTTCATCTCACTCCATATCACATGTCAAGGCATCTTGAAATGGCCACAAACATATCACTTTAGGCTTTGAGGCATCTTCTCATGCCCATCCCTACATAAAATTACCCTTTTAAGTATCCTACAATGCTCACTCTTCTTATACATTAAATAATAATAAATAAATTCAACTTCAAAAAATCATCCAAGACACATAGGCTTGTATTTCACATGCTCATATTTAATATAAACATTAGAATAGGTTTTTGTTTTTATTTTTGTCTCACGTTTCTTTGTTTTTATGCATTTTATTTACTTTACACCATTATTTCCTTTGGGTTTATTTCACTTTACTAGCAAAATTGTTTATTTTTTAGTTTATTGATTTTATTTCATTTTTCTTTCAATCTTTGTTTTCCTTGTGGTTCTTAGGTATCACTTTAATTGTTATCATTTATTACATTTTAATAATTTCTACCTTACTATCTTTATGATTATTTGACCTTAATTTATTTTTCCCTATTTTTTGGATGACTATTTACCTTCCCCTCTTTTGGGATGACTACTACTTTCATTTTTGCTTATGTTAGATCCCTTGTAGGTTAGTATTAATTCCCTAGTGACATGATTATCATAGCATAGCCTCGTCCCTTTTTGATCACTATTTTACCTCCTTGTGATCAAATATGAGTGTATTCATCATCATATTACTTATTATATGGATGGATATTTCATATTCACCATTTTACCCTTATTTTATTTCATTTAAAGCACATATAGGCCAGTTTTGAGATTGTACACTTGCTTGTCAGCAAGTCTAGGAATTTATAGACACCATGGTCTTTAGGTCATTTTCCCTAGTGACTGAGTGTAATATCTCTTGTGTTATTCACCTATTTTCAACATGATTGGTTCTTTAAATATGTATGGAGGAGGAATATAAAAATACAAAAGAGTTAAAATCCATATCATGAAAAAAATAAAAGGCAATGATAATAAGGAAAAAATAATATTAAAAATTAGATCACACAAAAAGATGCGATATTTGTCACATCTCCTATCTTATTTGAATCTCAAACTCCATAGTTGGCCTCATGAAATATTTGAGGTCTATTGGGGTGTAATAGGCTAGTATATTGGGGTAGGAGGTCTCTAAATACTTTCTCACTCAAGTAACCAATATTCATAGTAAATTGATGGCTTTTTAAGGGGTCTTGAGGAGTGGGGAACATGTTATGGGAAGGTAGGATCCATATAAATTTTCATGCATATAGCCTTCATAGGATGATATATGTACTTCACTTATTAGGCCAAGCTTTGTTTTCATTAGTTAGAGTGTCCTAAATCCTTGATGTCAATAGGTCTTAGCCTTTCTCACTTGCTTAGTGTGTTTCATTCCTATTAATAATGCTCATATCACCCATGTGTCACCTCACCCTCCTTATTTAAATATCATTATTCCTGCTATCCCCTTATTGGATATTTATTTTAGCTAATCACATCCTTGATCACATTTTTTTTATTACACATATTTGGCTTAGTTTGTGAGTTAAATTATAATACCTTAGATGGGATCAAGTTTTCCTCACAAACATCCCTTCACATTTTCTCACCTCACCATATTATTACCATACTATTCATGTCATTAGGTGGTTGTGTTTTATTACATCACACTTTATGACAATCACTAATTTTGAGTTACAAGTCATCATCCTTTAGAGATTTTGCATTTTTATCTATCATGTTCTTGTTTTATTTTTGTGGACTTCTCTTATCTTACATTGTAAATTTTACATGATTACATATTTTATTTATGTTTGACTTGACATGCTTGTATTACATTTCATTTCAAACCATTTATGTTTTCTTCATGCTTCATTTGACATGCTTGTATCACATTTTCATTTACATTTTAAATTGACATCATTTATGTTTTATTTATGCCTTGATTTGACAAGCATATCTTACATAAGATTAAATTAATTTACTTCCTTATCTTCATTTACTTATATATATTTATCACATTAATAATTCACCTAATTATAATGTTTTACATGAATTTTCACATGATTTAGTATGTTATACATTCATTTGTCATCATTTTTTCATTATATGCTTGGTATTTTGGCTCTAACCTAGCCTTAACAATACCAAATTTCCAATTTTATAAGTAATTTAATTAGTTTTGAGATTTAATCAATGCTACTTTGACCATCTTACATATGCACATATTGTTTCTATTTTTAGTCTTGTATCCATAGGGTTTTTCACATGTAGGTACTATGCTCTCCATGATCGATACTATAATATTTTCATGTATTCATTAAATATAAAGGTAATTCAAGGTATGTATATGGTAATTTTAGTTATTTTCATTTAATTTCAACATTTACTTTTTAATTCATTTGAATTATCTCATTTGTTGTGTTGTTATGTTATTTCCTAAAGCAACATCCCATGTTACACGATTATGACACATTATGAGCTTAGGGTGAGGAATATTTATACAAAAAATACTTTTGAACTTTATCATTTATTGACACTTTATCTCGTGCAAGAAATTTTGAAGTTTTAATCTTTCTATCAGGAAAGGGGTGGGCAGACCATGGTGCTTCAAAAGATTGATGTTTAACCATATCATTCCTATTATTAGGACAACTTCCTTAAAATGTCCATCCATTTTCCTCCTATGATGTCCCTATGAAATATTGAAACCTTAAAATATGGCTTAGTATGAAATACTGAAATCCTAAAATATGGCTAAGTCTAAAATCTAGTAGGACCCTTCAAAACCTAAAATTTGCATTATAGCTCTTAGAGGTTTGAAATCACTCTCAAATATACTTAAAGTATTATATATATATATATATATATATATATATATATATATAAAGTATAATATAATATAAATTAAAATATAAGAAGATATATGTCAATGTATCGTTGTTTGTTATATATATACTGTATGTTTTAACACCTTTCATGCCTTGATCCCCTAAGCAACCTCCCTTCTCAATAAATCATAACCAATTCAATCACTTTTCCTAGAAAATCAGCCTGGTTGACCCTATCACACAATTTTATTACTAAGTTGGCATGGATGACCCTATTGTGAAATTTCTGCCAGATGTTATGGAGCTAAGTTGGATTGGTTGACCTAGTTCAAGACTTAATGATAACTTTTCTAAACAAGGTCATATTAGCTAACCTTGTCAACTAAAAATATGGAAAGGTTAAGACTTATACATTGATATAAATATCACCTTCACTTCAATCCAATAATATAAAATTCACTTTCACATTATTACAACTAATAATTTTGCTACATATACATTTAAAGGAAGCATTATTTAGGGTTTGCCTTGGAGGGAAGATAGATTGTATTGTGAAAAGTGTTGGATGAAAATTAAGAATATTTTAACCTAGATATAATTTATATAGAGTGATACTTACATTTACACAAAAAAAAATCTTGCAAAAAACCATTGGTCAAGGGAGAGATTTAAACTTAATAGGTTCATCCAAAGGTAAGTATTGATAACTCTTGATATTTATTTTGATAGATAGATATTACATAAAGTAATGGGTTTTAAATGTGTAACTCCTTGATTCTATTACCTCTATACTTAAACTTAGTATGCTTACATGATATTCTTTTCTTTCCATCTTCCACCTTAGGTGATCTAAGTCGTCATTTGCCTACCATGATCCCTTGATTATTTATTTGTGTTAAATCATCCTCATTTGTATGAAAAGATTTGATGAACACTATATTATTTTTATTTTATGTATTATAAGGCCTTTCTAGGGTTATTTCATAGTGTTATTTGACTATAAGCTTTGAAAACCTCTCATTTAGTGTTGTGTGGTAAGAGATCCCTTGGTTAGGTTTAGCAAATCCAATTTGGTCATTCCATTGATATAAAAAGTATGAAAATATATGTTAGTTGATTACATTATTCAAGCTTATATTTATTAAGTAGGATAAGTTTTAGATATATCTTAATCTATTATAAAAAAATATTATCTGTCATTTCCTCATATTTTGTGGACTATCACTTCATCCCTAGACTTAGTTGGTGATGTTACTCCCTATATACTTGTATGGCATGTTCATTGGATGATGATTTGCTCACTTTTTCACACTTTATGCCTTTGACTTCCTAATTTGGTTCCACCAACATGAGATGTAGAGATCACACTCTAATTCTATAATAAAAACCTATAAATAAAAAAACCAATGCATTGAAAAAAACCTAAACTACATGGTGCTACTCAACAACCACTCTTGATATTTTTATGAGATTAGATAAAGATTACAAGTGTTAAGTCTTAATACTGCATCCATTTACATGCCTAGGAATAATGGTTCCCTATATATCCTTTAAATTTTTTTCCTTACTATGATAGTTCATTAATAGTTTAGAGTCCTTTCCATATAATTTGTAACTTTCTTGGAAATTCTTTTAATTTTCCATCATATAATAACACTACCTGTTCTAGTTGAAACTAACTCTTTGGTTTATAGGTTTTGATCATGTCATGATTTTTTAATTTGATTATTGACCTCTTGTGTCTATTTTGATATATGTTTCATTTCTTCCATCTAGGTTAAATCCATCAGTCTTGACCATAGAGAGTCTTGATCTTCAAGTTGCATGATCATTATAATTCATAGATGGGGACTAGGTATTCCATGGGAATTACTACTTCAAGTCTATAGATAAGCTGAAATGGGGTGAAACCTATTGCATGTTTTTAGTTTATCTTGTCTACCCATATGATCATCAGAATTTGATCGTCTTAATCATCTCTTCAGACATTGCATATATTTATGAGCATATTAGAAAGGACTTTGTTCAATGCTTCTAGTTATCCATTTTTTTGGGTGATATGTTATTATTTTATGGTGTGAGATCTTAAACTCCTCTATGAGAGTCTTTATTGTATTATCAAGGAAATGGGCACCTCTATCATTGACCAGCTTGATTAGACACCCAAATTTGGTTATACTATTTTCATAGAGAAACTTAGATGCATCCCTAGTACTACATCATGGTGTAATATTATCTTAAACTCATTTATTAAAATAGTCTACCATAGTGATTATGTATCTTGCATGACTACATTTTTTAGGTGGATTTATTGGTCCCATAAAATTAATATTGTATTATTCTAATGGTTTCTCAACTAACATAGGGTTTAGTGGCAATCATCTTTTTGATTTGGTTTTCCCATTCTATAACATATATCACAATGTTTAGCTATCTTGGGTGCATATTGAAACATGGTATCCACCAAAATATACTTGTAAAATATTTCTTCCAATGGATTCTCCTACCAAATGTCTACTTTTGACTCCTTGATCTGCGTCTTCAATAATTTATGATCATTCATGTTCTTGAGACACTTTACGTAGTACTTCATCTTTACCCATTTTGTACAAAAATCCATTGATAATGTTAAAGGGAATAACTCATGTAAATTAACTTATTTTTGTCCCTTTCTACATAGTGCATATGAAACATCCATTGTTAAAAAAAATTTGTTATGTCTCACATATTTTTAAGAATCATAGAGACTCAAAATAGATGAGCATTTGGTGCTTTATATTGAATTTCATATAGTTATTATCCATTGTATATATGAGTTAAGTGGTCTAGTCCTGCATTCTCCCTCCTTTGCTTCTCATCGATTTAAAACTAAAACTCTTGGTGAAACATCACCCATCAACATATCATACCTCCCAACATGGGCTTATTTACTAGGTATCATAGAACTTGGTGATCAATGAAGAATTAAAATGGTAATTGCTAGAAGGTAATGCCTAAAATTCTCAAATATGAACACCATTTTTTACATCCCAATTCCTCACTAGTCAAACTTATGTGATTATATGTAGATATTTATGGTTGACAAATTAGATTTTGTTATTTTTAACTAAGATTTGAGATATATGATATTATGGGCTAGTAATATATTGCTTAGGCTACATGATGACATTGCTATGAGTTAGATATAGTGTATATTATTATGCCAATGTTGATATGGTCTAACTACCTACTTGTTGTGAGGTTGACACAACAAAACTCATCCCTTAGAGCATGATGAAGGGATATAACCATTAGAGAGGGTGACATAGATGGGGATGTTAGAGGATGATAGAGAAATGAATAAAACCTTGTACATACCATAATAAGATGAATAATGAATGGTTAGTGTTGATGCCTAAAACTTTTACTCTAGCTGAACAAATCTCTATAAGAAGTTTATAGATGTAGGACTCAAATGTGGTCTATAAATCAACCTCTAAGGTTTTATAATCCATCTCTTTAGATCAATTTAGGGATAAAAAGGGATACGAAAGAAATTCAAAATAAAACTAAAATAAACTAACTAGGGTGATGCATTATGATCTTTAAAGTATTGACCTACAATTATATAAAATTTCTTGAATCTTCAAACATTACCAACTATTAAAGGAACATATACATGAATTAAAGTCTATAATTCAAACAAGAACTAATACTATAGAAGTAGAAAAAGGAAACAACAAACATAAATTTCCATTTAGTTTGATAGAGAATACCACATCCTCTTCATTTTTAGGTGGAGAATAAAATATAAAATACCTTTAGGGCATAATATATAATATTCAATCCTACCTATGAGGGGCACCTACTAAGGTCGTGGAATGAAAAATGCTAACTGATACTACTTCTATTCAAAAACTAGACTATTAAAAGTGACTACTCTCTAATAATAGCAAAAATAATTATTAATCTAGCACCCCTTACAAAATAAAATAGCTTTACTGATATATGTGTAGTGGCCTTATGAGGAAACAAGCCATGGAACTAGGTACTCATGCTCATGATGAGGTCAATGTAACTGATTGAGGGGCTTTGGTTCATGAATGCAATCGACCCTCCAAATCTTGGATATGGTATAATTACAATGCCTTATGATGCCCACTATTATTAGAAGTGTGGTGGTGACACATGTATACCTCCATAATCACCTCTAGAATGCTATTTCTGAAAGGGGGACCCACTCTTCTCATCCAATGGTACTATTTAAAGGTCTGGCATGGAATTTTTTCCTTAGATAAACACCATGGAACCACATGAAACTTTATACTCCCTTATCATTACAACTACTTGGCGGGTCCCATTCCTAGCCTTATCAACCAATCACATGATAAATAAAGCTTTACTCCTTAAGACCATTATGATGCCACATGGTGATCTGATACTACTCTTAGATAATTTGAGAATTCCTTTAAAAAAATGAGAATGGGGGTGCCAAATGGAAAGCTCATGTTTATCTTTTTATCTACATAGTGGGCCCTACCCACTACTCCATTGACCAATGACACTGCTTGAAGTTATAAAAAAATAAACCTACTTTGGATGAGTGCCCTATTATCACATGGAGAGATATCACCACTCTTAGGTGAACCAAGGACTTATTCATGATAAACGAGCACTGGGGTGCCATGTGAAAGGCTAGCACTTCTCTTGGGTAAGTCAATAACTTCTTTGAGTTGAATAAGCATTGGGATACCATATGGAAGGTTGTGGGAGGAAGCTGAGACTTAGCCAAAAATAGATAAAGGGACCCCCAAAAAATAAGGGTTCGTAACACAAATGCTAAACATGACAAGTCTGGCCATAAGAAAAGCTAATTGATCGAAACATATACAAAATGTGGATCATGATCCATAGTTAGCATAGTGTATTTAATGCTACTTACATTTAGAATTGCTTGCACATTGTTAGTTTAGTTTAATGGTTATTTGGAACTCATCTTGAGTGATTACGTGCTAGTCATATTTATAACCATTAATATTTTTTAATTTGTGTAATTAAAATAGAGTTGAATTTAATGATTAATGGATTTATGAATAAGTCATATTATTGTTATTAATTAGTGAATATATTTTAAAAAGTGTATAAAGCAGAAAAAGGAAATAAAATAGAATAAAACAAAAATAAAGATAAATAAAAAAGATAAAAAAGGGGAAAAGACAAAATAAATAAAAGAAATAAAGTAAAATATTTAATGGAAAAAATGATAGCTTTAAAAAAAACACTTTCCATACTTAGGAAATAAAAATCTTTAAGGAAAATGGGTGCAAAGCTAAAAAAGAGGGAGTAAAATATATTCAAGAAGAGCACAAAAAAGGACACTAGGGGTGTGGAAGAGAGGGCAATAAAGCATGGTGTAGAAGGGAAGGAATTGAGTGGAGGAAGTAGACTCTTCTAAAACAAGCAATTTTGAGTTAGAGGTTTTGAGAGGTAGGTAATATGTTTTTAGTTTCATAAACTCTGAATAATTTTGCATGCATACATGAGGATCAAGTCTTTAGATTTAGTGAATATACAAATATATATTATATTGGATATTGAATATAGAAATATAACACCATATATATTTATCCTAAACCCATAAAAAATGGCAGTGACAATAATTTTGTATATAAATTTCTCTATGAATTACATATCTAAATCTCCAAATTATAATAATCATTGAATTACATGTAACAACTAATACCTAGCGATTATTATGTTTATGATTATATTATATATAATTTCTATGTTTACTTAGAGATTTATATATCTAAAATTAATTGTGTTTATATATGTGATTTATATCTAAAATAAATACTTAGCGATTTAAATATAATGTTATCCATATGTAACCCATATTAAAGTATATACAATTGCATGTACAATGATTTATATTAATACAATGATCTATATAAACCCATGATATGTTTTATACATAAAAATAATATAAACTTAGATTTCAAAAGAAAGAGAGAGCATAGTGGTTTAAACTTGATAAATCTGATAATAAATATTGTATTGAGTGATATTATCAAAACTAGATACAAATCACATACCTAGTAAATTTGTGCTAGAAATTTTTAGGCTCTATATGGCACAACATAGTTTTGTAATTTATAAAGGATAGAGAAATTATTAAACTTGAAAAAATCCTAGTTATGGATGTTGATGTATCTTATAATTCTATGTTTATTTCAAAGAAAAAACAATTTGTGTTTTAGTATTTAAAATCATTTAGTTTATATAAAATATTGAGTTTATTATAAGTTTAAAGTATTTAAAATCATTGTGAGTATAGAATCACTAGATTTTACACCAAGGATAGATCATGGGATAGTTTTAATAATTCTAATAGTCAGGGATTAGTCTTTTAGGTGATACTAGAGTATGAGGACCATGTTTATAAATTTACTTTAATAGACTAGCACCCTCATCTTTCCTTTAAAAAATACCAGATCCTCTATAGTAGTGATTTATATTCAAGTTATGACTTATACATCTTTATGTCTATTTTTATATGGTGATTCTACAACTAGACCAAATACCTATAATACTAGAATCTAGGTATAGGAAATGATAATTGGTGTTTTGGATGTTACATTATCTAATGATATGGAATTAACTTATAATATTATAGTTTAACTATGATGTTATAGCTATAACATTTAATATAAAGATATAAATGGAATATAAGCTAAGTAATATGCACATGTTATATCATAATTTCATTCATAATCTTATTCCATGGTGATCTGAGCTTATTGAGAAAACTATTATTTAAACCACATATTTTTTTATGACTACTCATGGGGAAGAATATAACCATAGATTTAAGTTCATGATTATATCCACATATTATGTTATTCCACATGTTATTATATTATAACACAATGAGTGAACTATTTTTATGTCTTAATTACTAGAACACTTTTTCAAAAATATAAACTATTTTATGTGTGGGATATAACATGATTATAAATTAACATATGAGGGATTATAACATAGATTAATGAATTCATGTGATATAGCATGCATGGGATGCATAGTTTGATGATTAGCTATATAGGCTATAGTTTCTTTGGTTGTGATATCTAATGCATTCCTATCATAGAATACATTTCAAATACAAAGACACTAAGGGTATTTGGATGGGACTAGATATAGGCATTAAGCTAGCCTCATTCATAACATATTCTTGCCTTGAAATTTAGCATTTAGTTACAATCATCAGTTATAAATAAAATGGGTATTTATATTTACATTGTAAAAGTGTGAAGAAAAATAGTTAAAATATACCCATCCTAAAAGGAGTTGAGCCCAAGTTTATAATTTACATCAAATTCAATTAGTGATTAGCAACATGAATAACATAATTAACTAGTACACAGTCACATGATTTAACATAAGTATCAGTCATAAAGATCATTGATTTATCTTGTGAACAGGAAATATAACGATTGAGTTCTTTATTTACAAATATAATTGACTATTGAAATATTATCTATATATCATTTATGTGTTATGAGAACACATTTATTTATATATAGGTATATTGGGTCATATGCCTAAACTCCCAATTAAATGGATGGTTAAAATGAGTCATAAAGTATCAAAGGGACCAAAACTATACCCATATGTGCATAATATCTTAGAAGAGAAATTAATTATTGTATTATGTCCATATGAGGTATAACTTGGTTGTGAGTTATTTGACTCTCTGGAAAGGCTATGACTGACTGTTAGTTTATATTCAATATTGAAACTTATGTGTGATGCATATTATGAGAGTGTTAATATCTACAAGTGTTTAGACATATATAACATATAATAGTGTATTGTGTTGTGTGCCTATAAGTTATAGTAGTATGTAGTTTAAACATAGGGTTATACTAGGGTGGTATGAAGCCATACTTGCTAGATTATTATTTATGATTATAGGTCATTTATTTCTTGAAATTTTAAGACTAGTTATCCATAATTGTGTAGTCATGTTCATAAATAATGAACTATGATATTATGAGATGTCATAGAGTACTATAGTATAAATGTATGTTATACCCAAGTGATACAAACTATAATTATTATTTTTGGACTCACACAAATGTTTGATGGATTAAATGTATGCATGTTGGTTATTACTATGAATAACATTTTTTATGATAGTTAGTAAGATTTTATGTATGCATTCATACAACCCTTGAGAGTATAATAAATGATATGATAGAATATTATGTGTTTCATGAGAACTATGACTTGTTTTGTTATATCTAGTTGCTTGAATAAAATCTTATATTTCCATGTATTTATGATTAATTTATTATGATTGATTATGGAAAGTTAGTAGTTATGTCTTCAAACACTAGACTATGATAATATGGGTTATCATAGGCTATAGTATGTTTTAAAATTAATTATGGTGATTAATATCTACAGTTAAATTTGTATTTTACCTAGATGGTATAAACTATAGTCATTATTTAATTTATGGGATAGATAAAAATATGAGAGTCATTCATATGTTTTATGGAATAAATGTATGCTTTTGATTAATCCTATGCTTAACATGTCATGTCATATGATTTATAGTAGGAATTAAATTGTCTGAATATTTTGTTTACATTATGTTAACCAATATCACATGCATGATAATGATTAAGGAGTGTGATAGAGTTCATTGGCTTACTAACATCACAATGCCAGATGAAGACAACTTGATCAAGTGGTGTGTATAAATTTTGATTGATCTATAGATCGTTATTATTTATTATTCTCTTAAACTTTGACCAAAGTATGTTTAGTGAGAAATTAACATTTCATGAGTATAATTTACATGTTTTGTGATATGTTATAACACAATAAGTTTTTTATATTACACCTCATGTTTAGTTTTATAAATCATACAACACATGGGTAATAACTAGTCTCTCTAAATTCTTGCACCATCACTACCTACTCATTCATGAAGGGAGGGCCATTTCCTAATGAGATTATTGTGGGGGATAATTGGTCCATTATTGCTATGGAAAATCACTTGGATTATGCTCTCCCTCACCATAGTAAGACTACTTTTTAGATGATAATTGAGATTGCTAGAGATACTAGAGAGTCTAAGGAACTCATGCACTAGGGAACCATGTATCTTATTTATGTACATTGTAATTTATATTTCATTTATTATTAGAAACATTGTCTTGAAGATATGTACTTACCTATTTACTATGGATTGATAACAATGGATGCATATTGTACTAGTCATGACTAGCTATTTGTAGTTACTTTTTATGTTTATTTTATGATGTGTTTCTATTGATGATAGTGATCAATGATGTATGTAGCATTTTTAATTTGTAGTTCTCACACTTAGATTATTTTGTATGATCATTGCTTATATTCTTATGGTGTAATATATTTATATCACATGTGCTTAATTATAAAAAAAATTTATGTTTATATTTTTCAAACCCAACAAGGTTATTACATGTGGTATTAGAGATATGTCTTGAACTCTAGGACCTAATGAGTCCATTAGAATTTTTGTATCCCTCTCTTTATTATAAAGGAGATTAGTGAAATGTGTGTGTGTACCTTAGGAGAATTCATACCCTCTTAAAGTTGTTAATGGGTTGTTTTTTTTAGTATCTTGATGGTGTTGGTTGTATTCAATATTTGGGTAGGTAGGTAATAACATAGTTCTTGAGTTGTGAGTAAGAGATCCCTACCATGATTTGATCACTTAGATTGAAAACCTCAGGAGTGATTACATATTGATTGGGTAATCAAGTCACATCCATCATTTGTGTTTGTGTTGTGAGTTTAAAAAAGCATGGGATGCTTCTCACTTAAGTATAAGTGCTTTAGTTTTTGTGTATTATATACACTAATACTAGGAGTGGAAAATATTATAAAACCATTTTTATTTTGTACCACCTAGTATGATGGAATTATCTTATAGTAGAGTGTAGATGTCTTGGTTTAGAATTCCTATGTGTTAGGAGTTTGTTTATGGATTGGCAGACTTATTTTATGTGTATTAGGAAGAAGTATCATCCCTTGTAGTTAGAATAGAGGTGAGTTGTCACTCCCTCACTTTATTTTGACATCATTATAAGCCACTAAAAGGATACATATTTTCATGATGTTGATTTAGTGTTCCCTTAGTCAGAAACTTGATTCTAAAATATCATTTTAAACTTATTCCCTTGAGTTCATGGGATAATGTCTTCTACTTATTGTTGAGAGAGAAGTGGTAGGATTGGATGTATTGATGAATTTATGTGGTTAATATTTTCCTTCCATTTGTGAAAATAGATTGTGATACTACACTTACATATTTGGTAAATGTGAAGTGATTTTGGCAAATTAGGTTGTGATGTTTTCTTTATACCATGTGAGGGTATTTAAGAGTTTTACTATTGAGATATTATTTCTCTACTTTCCACTTGTGACATTTTTTAGAGTCATGCTTTCTAGTGCTAATGTATCTAATCTTATGAACTTAAATCATGTGGAGTGGCAAGCCTTGAATTTATTTTGGTTCTAAGATTAATTATTATAAGGTGATTATAATTGTTATGTTTTTATATACCCTTGATTTGATTTATAATATTATCTTTTGCTTAAAGAATGTTATTTTGAAAAGATATTTATGTACCTTCATCGAGAGCGAGTAGAATATAAGATGTGCAAAATATCTTGGTAGTCTAAAAGGGTTGAGATAAACTTCTAACTTGTTGAGTACTCACTGAGAAAGTAGGGAGACATTGTATCACTTGTTACTTTAATAAGGTTGTAAGGATGGTGTGATCCTTGGAATTTATACATTATGTTAATTTTAACATTATTTCCTTTTAACTATGAATACAACAGTATAGGTTAAGCTATGAAATATGATACTAGGTATGTTTGGATAGTTGCAACTTCATATAATTATGAAATGATTGTATGATTCTTATTGTATTTATGTTATTACATATGGAATTATTTAGCATATATTATTACTCTATATGATCTATTAGTATAGAATTATGAGTCATTAAACCTTGTGCACACTTTTGAGATCATTAGGTTATGGAGACCTAAGGGAAGAGTAGTGAATTGGTAATGTGAGTTGAGAGTGGATCCTATTTAGTCTCACATTGAATCGGTAGTTATAGAATTTATATTTGACAAGGGGAGCTTGTAAAATCTAATATTTGATAGATGGACTTGTCAAATTTATTGAGTTAGGATCCAACAAATAGACTTGTTGAAATCTAGGATTTGATAGACAAACTTACCAAATTTAGTTGTATGGCCATATACATGTATACTATGGAATGAACATCCCTTAATTTTTAAATGTGGTATAAATTAGAAATATAGTATTTCTAGTTCTTATTCATCATCATACTTGTTTGAAAGCTACATGGAGTAGTGGTAGTATTGACATGTTATACTTACCCAATGTTACATAGAGCAGTGATAATATTAACTTATATATATCATTATTACCAGGCTCCACAAATATTTTTCTCCAAAATGAGAAAAACACTCTCTAGGATAGAGAGAGGTGTAGAGGGTGCTGAAAGGTTTTGTGGAAGTCTCCCTAGACATTTGATTTTGGATTTTATGATGATCTCATGTGATTTTAGAAAGCTAGTGAAACTTTCATTGATATATGTGAGACCCTTTTTGGTATTATAAGTGGTTAATCCTATAATATATAGGATTTTTTTTCCAATTATAGACCTTGGGGTGGTCATAATAGAACCAATCAGAGTGAGTGATGCTCAAAAACTTTATCTACATAATAGGGAGATATCACATAGTAGGGTCATGTGGGACCAATATGCTAAGAATAGTGATACTTGGGAAGAACTATGATGAGATATAAAGGTGAATTTTGCATTCATTTTATTGATTTAATACATTATACTATGTTATTTCTTTAATTGAACAATGATTTTGATTCAGAACTTATGTTTGAATAAAATTCATCCAAGATGATGACTAGATTTAGGGGGAAGGATGTTACATCATGATTCTTTGCTAAGTAAACTTACATGATTATATATAGATATTTATAATTAAAAATTTTGATTTGATTATTTTTAACTAAGCTTTGAGATATATGCTATTATGGGATAGTAGGATATTTCTTAGGCTACATGATGACATTTATATGAGTTAGATATAGTGTATATTCTTATATCATGATCATGTTGAGTTGTTATTTAGCTATATTTTATGATGTATGTATATCATGTTGATATGGTCTAACTATCTTCTTGTTATGATGTTGATACAGGATAACTCATCCCTCAGAGCATGATGGAGGGAGAGCAACATTAGATAAGTTGACATATATGTAGATTTTAGAGGATGATAAAGAAACCAAACTAGAACCTTGCACACACCATAATAACTAGCATATGTTAGAAGCATAATGAATGGTTATCATAGTGTTTTTTTACATTTAGAATTTATTACACATGGTTAGTGTTGGCCAATTTTGGCCTACATACCAAAATTTTCATAATCTAAAATATAAAGTTGAGTAGGTTCTGATTGAAGGGTGATCTAATGTGGAAAAAGTAGACATTCTAGGATAAGATCACTTGTCATTTTCAAGCTTTTGAAACATTTTAAAGAAGCTTAAAGTGTGAATCTAGTGATCTTAGATAACCAAAACATCACACATCATAGAGAAATGAACATACCATTTTGATTATGTATTATATAAGTATGCTTAAGGAGCATCTCAAGCCTAAAGGATCATATGCGATCAATGTATTTAATGCCAATGTCATCCTCTATAAATTTCTAAGGAGCTTGCTATCTCAAGTATAATAATTTAAAGTTAGATTTGCAGTGTGAAATGTGTGTGCAGATGTTAAATTTGGGCCTTGTAAAATATCTATTTGAGTTTAAATATCCTAAAATAAATGTTTGACATTTGATCATGTATCAAAGATTCAATGCCATGTGGTGACTGATAAGATTAGTGGGTCCAATCAGATTGATGGTACATGCTCACTCATACAAGGCATATCAATGGTGAGCATCAAGTCAAAAGGTCAAAGGATCTTTAGGGTGAATGCACAAGTGATAAGTGGCATAATATTGGTAGTAGAATCTAGCTCTAATGGCATTTAGATAAAGATTAAGTCAGTGGGTCTAGAAAGATAAATGGTGTGCAATCCATCATATAAAGTAGATCTAAGGACGAGTGATGGGTTAAAAGGTTAGTTGATCTCAAATATAAATGCATGGGTGATAAGTGTCTCAACCATGTTAAACTCATAATAGATCTATGACTCAAATCCATTCATATAGAAGAGAATCAATGGTGCACACATAAGCCAAGAAGGTAGATCTAATGGTGTACAAGAAAGATGATCAAGGGCCAATATAAAAAGATGAACCAAATATGGTCAAGGTCAAACTAGAGAAAATATGTTAAGAATATGCCATGGAGGCAGACACTATAGTTTCAAAGTTTTCAAACTAAAACTAGCAACATGGATAAGGCATTAGCAAGGAGGTCTTGAAGTTGATTGTGACCCATTTTACATGACAAAATGAGCCAATAAGGAGCAATCGATGGAACTAAGATCAAAACAAATTGATTAAGCTGTTGTAACTATGTTAATGTTAGAAGAAGATTGCTAATGATTTGATCATGTTAGGATAAATTAAAACCCAAATGACATATAAGAGAAATTATGAAATGAATAAAAATATATATAGAAAATAAACATAAACATGCAAAAAATAAGAGACACCATTTAATGTGGTTCACCCAAGATGGGATACATCCACCAAACTTGTCCAATTTATTATTTTCAACAATATAAGGGAGAAACAAATCTTGTAACAAAACTTGTTACACCTCTCTACCTTTTCTACCTCCTCTTTGTGTGTTATTATCTATTTTTGTTTTTCATCTTAGCCATGTATCAATATATTTTAGGAAACAAACACCTAAACATAACCTCTACCATCAAATTTGGAAACCTTTAATAAATTGCCCAGATTGACTATGAAATTACAATTTTACAAGAAAAATTTAATAAAATTTTCACTTCAGAGACTAGACCCCACAAGGGGGGTTCCCCTCGTACAACCCCATGCATCATCAGGGATATAAAAAATGGAATTAAAAACCTAGCTAAAATAACATCAAAATTTTAACCTATGATCTTGGAAGATAATTAAGATCCACACCTAACATATCCCACCATTATAACCATAAGGAATATCAATGCAGGCTAGAAATAGATTAAAAGGGAATGATAAAGTTCTTTTATCCATTTTCTAGAAGTATCCTTAGATATTATGATCTTTTCTAATGGAATTAATGCTAGATGATGGGAATTTTGGGTCATTATGCTCCCTTCACCTTCCTTCTACTCATGATCCCCATCTCTCTCATCCCATTCTATTATAAATATAGGATTTTAAGCCTTGAAAATGATCCCTCTCTTTGGCATGACTAGAATTTACCAAGATTTCCACTATAACACCTATTTTATGTAATAAGAGACCAAATTCCTCCATTTTACAAATTGAGTTGAAGTGTGTCTTATGAGTTAATTGATGTGGCTAAGCAAATATATGTTTTTCTTGCCTTTGTCTAAGTTTTATCACCTTCATGCAGTGTTTTAATGGTCCTCATAGGTCATTTTAAGTGCATATATAGTCTATTGGTCAGTTTGGAAGTAGACAACTACCCCCCATACTAGGTCAATAGCTAGTTCATGCCTTTTTATGATATATTTATGTTAGGGTTGATCAAATAGTGAGTGGTGTGGTCTTCTATAGTCTTGAAAGTGTCCCATAGTGTGTTTGGTGTAGGTATAAGGATCAAAATGTTTGGTGTATCACCCCCATTTTACATGCTTTCATGAATTATTATCAATCTCTCACCCTTATGTGTATACAAGTTGTAAATTCTATATTTAACCTATTCTTAGTTTTATAAATTCATCATATGTTATATCTAAGTTTATCACCTAATTGGTCTACTTTAGATATGATTATCACCCTTGTGCATTGTCATTTCTATATACCCATTTAAAATCAGTATAATGCTACACCAAACACTTAGACACCACTTTAGGGTTAAAATTTTGGTTAACCCAATTCATATGAATGGAAAAAATGATTCTTAGGATTTTTAGCTAGCTAGGTTTTTCATTTTAAGTGCATATATAGTCTATTGGTCAGTTTGGAAGTAGACAACTACCCCCTATACTAGGTCAATAGCTAGTCCATGCCTTTTTATGAAATATCTATGTTAGGGTTGATCAAATAGTGAGTGGAGTGGTCTTCTATAGTCTTGAAAGTGTCCCATAGTGTGTTTGGTGTAGGTATAAGGATCAAAACATTTGGTGTATCAACCCCATTTTACATAATTTCATGAATTATTATCAATCTCTCACCCTTTTCCAAGTAGAAAGATAGTTTGAGTCTAGTATAGTTGATATCCCTAAAAGGAAATTGAGTTTATCTAGAGGTTTGACCCAAGTTTGGGTGACCCACAACCTAGGTTAAGTCCCATGTTGGACTAGGTTTGAGTAGGAGGACCTAAGCACTCCCCTTCTCAGCTAGGGTGTAACCTAGGATGCCAACAATTTTGGCACACCTAGTGGGACCCATTTTATTTGAGGAACTAAAATTTGGAGATAAAGAGAAGCATATATATTAGAAAATGAGATCTATTATCATCAGGAGCTAAAGATCTCTAAAGATGTAGAGTTCATAGAATCATCCAGACATCATTCTCATGCTAAAGGTTACTATAAGATCAACTAGTAAAGGTATTCCCCTTGAATTTATCAATCTACATTCCATTTCACATAAGAGAGAAATATTTAATATGACAAGACCTTATCCCCAAAATAAATATTCATACCTTAGTCATCTTATTATCTTAAGTAGTGCAATCCCCACTACCCAAATGGCTATCAGGAATCAAGTGTTCATGCTATTTAATAGAGGTAGTCTACTAAATTTGGCCCATTTTGATAAAATTCCTATGTTTTATCTTAAGAGTATACCATTCTTCTCAAGAGAAGGTATAATAATTTCTATTGATCACATCTAGGATGTTGTTAACCTTTTTTCAATTCATAATATTGTTCAAGATAATGTAGTAATTAGACTACTCACTACTTCCTTCAAAAGAAAATCCCTATAGTGGTATAGAAAAAATACACTAAATTCCATAGGTACATGGGATGATTTAGGTGCAGCCTTAGTTAGGCAATTTGAGGACAAGTCTGATCACCTATCATTAGTTGACTAGTTGACTACCATTCAAAGAGTTCCCCATGCGTTCATGTTTGATTTGAACCTTAGATTCTAAAAGACATGGAATATGATTCCTCTAATGATTAGACCATCCCTAGAATATGCCCTCTTATACTATCTAAAATCCATCAATTTTGACATTAGCATGATGATACAGTCCATGGGTGGTAATACCTTGCCAGATGCTTATGAGGTTGTAATAAGAGCAAAAAATAGTTTGATACAAGCTAGTAATCTTTCTCTAAGGCCTCTAATACCTATATTCCTAGAGTTTCAATCTATTCCACCCCCTCAAGTTCCTCAATTTACAACATTAGCCTATATTGCACCTCTTCAAGCTCAAGTTGAATCCCCTTCTAGTCAAGATAATAATCTTGGTGAGCTGAAAGGTTTGCTTCAATATTTTGGAAATGAAATAGTACAACTCAAGAGGTAATAGTATCAGACTAATATGCCATATCAATAACAAAATCAAACTACTTATCATACCTTTAGAGATCAAAGGCCTCCTTATCAATGATTTAGGGAAAACATATCACCCTACCAATCACAGGGAGCCATACTTTCATCTAAACCATATACATCTCTTGATCTTAATGCACCTTAAATATCAAAAGTTATTATTCCCATAACACCTCAAAAAAATTTAATGCATGACTCAATTTGGAAACCGTCTAAGGTTCATGATGCTTAGGACCAAGCCTTGGTATCAAAGAACATTAATATGCCATGAATGACATAAGAAGTGTTTTATCTTTAAAGAGGTCAGTATTAGGAGATAAGTTTGGTACCCCAAGGATAGGCTCAACAAGTTCAAGGGTAGCCTAATGCCATTAATGTAAATTGGCAAATGGATGATTATATTACTTTCAATCTTGGTGGTGAGACTAATAGTTCAAATGATTAATTTATAATTGTAGCTAGAGCTAAAAGAAGAGCCATTGATGAGGCTCAATATGTGAATAATGATTTATGAACAACCACTGGTTCAAAAGGTGTAGCCAAAGGTTAGTGGATCCTCATTCAACATAATATATCAGATGAAGAAATACAATGTTAGCATTAGTATGTGGGATTACCTTGCTATTCAAGGATAAAATGATATGCTCATCCTAGAGCTTTTAGCTCTCAAGATGTTTTCAGAATCAATTGAGAAATAAGGAGTTATCTTAACTAATTCAGACCAACCAATGAAGCATCAAGTACAATATCTACAAAAAATGGAAAAAGGGGATAAATAAAAAGTAAATTCAAGTAAAACTCCTCCCTTATGCCTCTTTTTGATAGTTGGTGACTGTTTAGTGCATAATTGTATGGTGGATAGTGGATCTAGTAGCACTATCATGCCTAAGAAAATTACAGATAAGCTTAGTGTTATCTATGAACCAAATTTTAAAGGAGTATTACAACTATATGGGTCTCTAAACAATAGTAGGCATCATGAAATATATAAAGTTGACACTACATGCTTGCCCCAATGTTACCATTCAATAAGATGTGGTTACAATGGACTTGAATCCCTACTTTGCCATGTTTCTATCAAGGGAATTTACCTCAAATATTAGAGGATACTTATTATGTGATTGGACATATTTGGTGTTCTATACTAGGTATGATATCAAGGTAACCATACATTATGAATCTATTACATGGTTCCATTTAGAACCATATATGCTAAGTGTTGTGAACACCAATTGCCTCATCTTAGATGAGGTGATAGAAGATAGTGTAGAGGAAACTAAATCACCTTTATATGGTATTATATATTTATTCCTTAATGAGTGGGCCTCTATCTCACATGAATATGATCCTTATAAGATAATTGAAGAAGAAAGACTTGGTGTGTATTATCTCCATGAGAAAGATGCACCAATTCTAGACTTGAGAAAGGATGATGAGTCTACTTATGGTCTTTGGAAATTATAATTTGATGGGTCAAAGAATAAGCATGGTACCAAGGCTAGACTGATGTTGATTTATTCATCAAAGCAAAGTTACTTCTCATCTATTAAGTTTTAATTTTGTTGTTCAAATAATGCTACTGAATATGAGGCACTAGTTCATGGTTTATAATGGGATAAGAAGATGAAAGTAAATGCCTTATAAGTCTTTGGTGATAGTGAAATTTTAGTACACCAAGTGAGAGGTATTAATGTTTGAAAAAATCCATTGCTTAAATATTATAAGCATAGGGTATGGGATTTGATTGAAGAATTTCAAGCCTTTAACATTTAGGAAATACCAAGAGATGAGAATATATATGCAGACATGATGGATTCCACTATGGTAAAATTTAGTATCCTAAATGATATAAGAAATGAAAACCTCTAGTCACATAGTAAGGTGATTGTAAGGCCTTTTATTCTAGGTAATAATGACAGTTGGCAAGTGTTGAAGATGATAATCAAATTATTTTATTTTTGAAATAAGAGGCTAAGTTTTCCTCAAAAAATTAGTCAAATTAATTGTAGAAGTATGGTGATCAAATTGTGAAATTGAAAATAAATAAGTTACCTAAGGGATTGGTCACACTTGAGAACATATTCGGTGGTGATGATGAGCTAATGAAAGAAAATTCAACTTTGTCAACAAAGGAAGAACACTATGCTAATGTGTAATTTTCACATAGTAAGAACCTAAAGTTGGGTAATGTATGCACTTATTCATAGAAGTAAGCATTAATTGAGTTATGTGTAAGTTTTATTGATATATTTTCATGGAAATATAGTGATCTCAAGATATTTAACCCAATTATAGATCAACACACCATTGAGGTAGAAGATGAAACCAAGCCAGTAAGACAAAGACAAAGGCCTATTAATCTTCATATTGAGCCTTTGATGAGAGCTAAGCTTCAAAATATCATTGAGTTAGCTATTGTATTTTCAATTAAGCACTCAACTTGGGTGGCAAACCTTGTCCTAGTATAGAAAAATAATGGTGAAATTAGATTGTGTATTGACTTTCATGACTTGAATATAGATTCCTTTAAAGACCACTATCTACTTGCATATATGGAATATATTTTATAGTTGGTTACAGGTTCTAAAATATTCTTCTTGTTGTATGGCTATAGTTGTTATAACCAGATTTTGGTGAAGGAAGAAGACCAATTCAAGATAGCTTTCATGATAAAGTGGGGGACATTTTAATATACAAAGATGCCATTTGGTGTATCCAATGCTAGAGAATATTTTTAGAGAGCCATGGATATGCCATTCTAGGGTTTATTAAAAAGTTTGTGTTGGTCTATTTAGATGATATAATAGTATTTTTAAAGAATGAAAATGAACACATGGTCCACCTTAAGCAAGTGTTTGAAAGGTGTAGATAATTTAGGATATCCTTAAACCCCAAAATGTGTGTCTTCTCAGTTCATTAAGGTAATATCCTTGGAGATAGAGTTTCAAAGCATGGTTTAAGAAAATATCTACAAAGAATAGCTTTAATTCTTGTACTTTTCTTAACCAAGGACAAATATCTTTGCAAATTTTCTTAGGAGACATCAATTTTATCAGAAGATACATCTTAGATTTCACCACTTTAACTAAGCCACTTACAACCATGTTAAAGAAGAATTAGAGCTTCATCTAGTCCAAAGAAGGAGTAAGGAGTTTTAAGGAAATTAATAAATCCATGGATAGTGTTCTTATGCTTATGATCCCAAATTTATCAAAGGAATTCATTTTGTACACCTATGCTAAATTTGACACCATTTCAAGCATTCCTATGCAAGAAAACTAGGAGGCCTTATAGAATCCAATAGACTTATTCAATTTAATCTTAGAAGAATATGAATCAAGGTAATTTTTTGTTGAAAAACATGTACTTTCAGTCATAAGGTCTCTTAAGAAGTTCAAATACTTATTGTCTAATAATAATATACACCTAATGGTTGCAAATCCATGTGTCAAGGAGTTTCTCTTTAATAAGGAGATAAATGAGAAAAGAGTTCATTGGATAACAAAGGTAATGGAGTATGATGTGTAGATCAAGGTCACAAATCTTATTAGAGGCAAGGGACTTTGTGAGCATCTAGCCTAGGACTTACAAGAGGCCAATGAGGTGGTTATGGTGTCAACTGATGAATAAGTTGCAAATAATCATACCTCACATTCTAGTTGGTATCATTATTTGGTAATATATCTCCAAGATGGTCTTTAATCCTCTCACCTAGCTCCTTAAAAAATAAGGTATTTCAGATTGTAGTCCATTCTATTTCTTCTAGTTAATGGTGTTTTGTTCAAGAAAGATATCAATGGCATGTTGTTATGATGCATTGAACAACATCAAAAGGAAAGGTTTTTTGAAGAGTTCCATAATGGACATCATGGAGGGAATTACTTATCAAGAACTACATCCCACAAGATCATGAGAGGTGGGTATTATTGGCCAAGCTTATTTGGTGATTGCCATGCATGGATTAGGAAATGTAGATAATGTTTCATGTTTGTAGGTAAGGTGAAGCTTGCAAACTTACCTCTCCAACCAATGACAATGGATCAGCCATTTATCCAATGGAAATTATATTTTATTGGTCTCATTAAGCCCCTTTCAAGCTTAGGACATAAATGGATATTAACTTCCATAGGCTAATTTACTAAATGGATAGAGGCAGTGGCATTAAGGGAAGAAAATGAGTCCAATGTTCTAGATTTTTATGAAGGTTTGCTTACTATATTTAGAGTACCTTAAACTATTATTTTTGATAATGATATGGCCTTTATGGGGTATGTAATCAACCAATGGGCATTTCAACATGGGATTTATCTCATAAATTCATCAAACTACTATCCCCAAAGAAATGGTCTTGCAGAGTCCACTAATAAGAACCTATTGAAGATCATAAGAAGAACTATTGAATATAAAAAGGTCATAGAATCTAAGGTTGAAGTCATATCTATGGGATGATAAGATCACCTACAAAAGGTTAATAGATAACTCTCCCTATAAGCTGGTATATGTTAAGGAAGCAATAATGCCTATTTATATTGAATTTCCTACCCTAGAACTGATGCACCAACTTGAGTTGTTTGAGAATGAACTTATGGAGATTGGATACACTGAGCTTATGGAGTTAGAAGAGACAAGAGATAAATCCATACTAGCCATGGAAATCCATCAATAAAAAGTGAAGAGAGCCTTTGACAAAAGAGCTTCTTCACAAATTTTCAAAGAAAGAGATTTTGTCCTCTAGTTGGATGAGGACAAAGCTAAGCTAAGAAGGCATACAAAATTTGAATCTCTTTGGAGTGGTACATACACAATATTCAACTAAAAATGCCACAATGCCTTCCAACTTTTAGAGATGAATGGTGAGGAGTTTCCTACCTAGTTAATGTGATACACTTGAAATATTGATATTAAGGAAGATAAGTTCTTTATATATAGTTAGTTAGTCTTGCTTTCCTCTAAGTTCTATCCTAACACATTAGTTTGTTTTCTTTATATTTATTTAGTTATATTTCTTATTTCATTTATTTCTTTCCTTATTTTGGTGAAATTAATTATCTTTGCAAGTCAAAATGTTTCTTATAGTCATGGATCAAATTCATCATTATTGTTGAATTTAAGAGTCATGTAAATGGTCTGAGTTCTCAAGCATAGAAGGCATGATGCCCAGTTGATTCACCAAAGATGTTGGCTAATTTTGGCCTACATACCAAAATTTGCCTAATATTGGATAAGAAGCTAAGTAAGATCCTAATTGAAGGGTGATCCAACGGTGAAAAGAATAGATATATTCTAGTATAAGATCACTTATCATTTTCAAGATTTTGAAATAATTTAAGCAAGCTTAAAGTGTGAATTTGGTGATCTTAGACAACCAAAACATCATTGCACATCATAGAGAAATGAATAGACCAGTTTGATTATGTATTTTATAAGCATACCTAGGAATCCTTTTAATCCCAAAGGATCACATGGGATCAATGTATTTAATACCAAGGTCATCCTTTGCAAATTTAATGTCTTGATGAGCTTATTATCTCAAGATATAATCCTTTAAAGTAAGACTTTCAAGGTGAAACATGTGTGCAGATATTAAATTTGGGCCTTGTAAAATAGACTTTTAAGTTTAAATGTCCCAAGATCAATGGTCACCATTAGATCATGAATTAAATATCTAATGACATATGATGAATGATAAGATTAATGGGTTTAAGTAGATCGATGGTGTGTGTTCACTCATACAAAGTAGATCAACAATGAGCATCAAGTCAAAAGGTAAAAGGATCTCTAGAGTGAATGCATAAGTGACATAATTTTGGGAGAAGAATCTAGATCCAATGACACATAAATGAAGCTCAAGTGAGTGGGCTAAGGCAGATCAATGATATGTGATCCATCATATAAAACAAATCTAATGGTAAGCAATGGGTCAAAATCTCAATGAATCTTAAAGACAAATGTGTAAGTGACAAGTGTCTCAACCACATTAAAATAGTATAAGATATATGGCTCACATCCATTTTTATATAAGAGAATCAATGGTGCATGTATAAGCTAAAAAAGAAGATCTAATAATATGTAAACAACCTGATCAAAAGACAATATCAAAATTCAAAGCTAGATACAATTGAGGTCAAACTAGAGCAAATATGTTAAGAAGATGCCATAGAGGTAGACACATAAATTTCAAGGTTTCAACACTATAACTAGCAACATGGGTAAGCAATTAACAAGGAGGTCTTGACGCTGATTGTGACCCTTTTTACATGCCAAAATGAGCCTGTAGGGAGCAATCGACACTACCAAGATAAAAATAGATGATTAAGCTATTGTAACTACATCGATGCTGAAAGAAGATTGATAATGATTTGATCCATTTATTGTAACCATAAAGAGCATCAATGTAGGCTAAAAATAGATTGAAAGGGACTGATATGGTTACTGTATCCATTTTATAGAAGTTGCCTTATATATTATGATCTTTTCTAACAATATCAATGTTAGATGATGGGAAATTTGGGTCATTATGCTCCCTTATCCATCCTTCTACCCATGATCCCCATCTCTCTCATCCCATTATGCTATAAATATAGGATTCTAAGCCTTAAAAATGATCCCTCTATTTGGCATGACTAGACTCTACCAAGATTTGCATTGTAACACCTATTTGATGCAATAAAAGATTGAATTCCTCCATTTTACAAGCTGAATTAAAGTGTGTCCTATGAGTTCATTGATGTGGCTAAGTGAATGTATGTTTTCCTTGCCTATGTCTAAGTTTTCTCACCTTCTTATAGTATTTTGGTAGTCCTAATAGGTCATTCCAAGTGCATATATAGTCTATTGGTTAGTTTGTAAGTGGATAACTACCCCCTCTCCCCCCCTCCCCCATGCCAAGTCAATAACTAATCCATGTCTTTATATGAAATAATTATATGAGGGTTGATCAAAGAGTGAGAGGAGTGGTGTTCTATAGTCTTGAAAGTGTCCTATAGTGTGTCTAGTGTAGATATAAGGATCAAAACATTTGGTGTATCACCCTGTTTTTACATACTTTCATGACTTATTGTCAATGTCTCTCCTTTTTCCAAGGAGGAAGCTAGTTTAGGTATATCATAGGTGATATACCCAAAAGGAAGTCAGCCTTCTCCAAAGTTTGACCTAATTTTAGGTGACCCACAACCTAGGGTCAGTCCCATGTTGGGCTAGGTTTGAGTAGGAGGACCTGAACACTCCCCTTAGTTAAAATGCAACCTAGGATGCCAATAGTTAGTTTAGTTTAATGGTTATTTAGAACTCATCTTGAGTGATTGAGTGCTATTAATATTTATAACCATTAATGTTTTGTAATTTGTGTAATTAGAATAAAGTTGAACTTATTGATTAATGGATTTATCAGTAAGTTATATTATTGCTAATAATTAGTGAATATATTATAAAAAGTATATAAAGAAGAAAAAGGAAATAAATTCCCATAAAATAAATAAAATATAATTAAAAAAAGAAAGTGAAAATAAAACCAAAGAAAAATATAAAAAGATGAAAAAAGGGAAAAGCCATAAAAGAAATAAAGTAATGAAATATATTTAAAATAAAAGAGGATAGCTTTTAAAAAAAAAACACATGCCATATTTAGGAAAAAAAAGATTTAAGGAAAGAAAAGGGGTGAAGAGATAAAAAGAAGGGGAGTATAATATATTCAATAAGAAAATATAAAGAAGGATGATTGGGGCATGGAAGAGAGGATAAAAGAGCATGGTGTAGAAGGCAAGGAATCGAGTAGAGGAAGGAGGCTCTTCCAAACCAAACAATTCTGAGTCAAGGTAATATGTTTTTAGTTTCATAAACTCTAAATAATTTTTCATGCATACATGAGGATCAGGTCTTGAGATTTAGTGAATTTGTAAATATAAATTATATTAGATACTAAATATAGGAATATAACACTATATATATTTATCTTAAACACATAAAATGGTAGTGACAATAATTTTGTATATAAATTGATCTATGAATTACATATATAAATCGCTAAATTATAATAAATGGTGAATTACATGTAACAACTAATACTTAGCGATTATTGTGTTTTTGATTGTATTATATATAATTATTGTGTTTACTTAATGATTTATATATTTATATTTTATTATGTTTATATATGTGATTTATATCTATTATAAATACTTAATGATTTAAATATAATGTTATCCATATGTATCCCATATTAAAGTATATATAATTTCATGTGTAATGACTTATTTTAATGCAATGATCTGTATAAACCACTGATATGTTTTTATACATCAAAATAATATAAACTTAGCTTTTAAAAAATGAGAGAGACTAGGCTGGTTTAATCTCAATAAATCTAATAATAAATATTATGTTGGGTGATATTATCAAAACTAGATACAAATCACATACACAATAAATCTGCACTAGAAATTCTTAGACTATATATGGTGTGACATTGTTCTATAATTTATAAAAGACAAATAAACTATTGAACTTGAAAGAATCCTAGTTTTGGATGTTGATGTGTTTTATGATTCTATGTTTCTTTCAAAGTAAAAACAATTTGTATCCAAGTATTTAAAATCACTGAGTTTATAGAAATATTGCTAAGTTTATAAAAATACCAGAGTGTTTTAAATCATTGTGAGTATAAATCTCTAATTTTTACACCAAGGACAAATCATGGGTTGGGTTTAAGAACTATAATAGTTAGGTATTGGTATTTTGGGTGATATTAGAGCATGAGGACCATGTTTTAACTTCTACTTTGATAGACTAACACGCTCATATTTCCTTCTAAAAATACTAGCTCCTTTATAGTAGCAATTTATATTCAGGCCATGACTTATACATAGTTACTTCTATTTCTATATGATGGTTCTACAACTAGACTGAATACCTAAAATATACTAAAATCTAGGTGTATGAAATGATAATTGGGGTTTGGGATGTTACATTCCCTAATGGTATGGAATTAACTTATAATATTACAATTTAACTATGATGTTACAACTATAACATTAAATATAGAGATATAGATGGAATATCATCTAAGTAATATGCATAGGTTATATCATAATTTCATGCATAATCCTATTCCATAATGATATGAGTTTATTGAGTTAACTATTATTTAAACTGCATATTTTTACATGACCATTCATGGTTGAGAATATAATCATAGATTTAAGTTCATGTTTATATCCACATATTATGCTATTCCACATGTTATTATACTATAACACAATGAGTGAACTATTTTTATGTTTTAACTGCTATAATAGTTTTTAAAAAATATAAACTATTTGATGTATGGGATATAACATGATTATAAGTTAACATGCAAGGGATTATGACATATATTAATGAATTCATGTGATATAACATGTGTGAGATGCATAGATTGATGATTAACTATATAGTATTAGTTTCTTTGATTGTGATATCTATGACATTCCTATCATATAATACATTGTAGTGAAAAGACACTAAGGGTATTTGGATGGGACTTGATATAGGCATTGGCCTATCCTAATTATGAATGGATTCTTGCCTTAAAATGTAGGCATTTAGTTACTATCATCAGTTAGAAATAAAATGTGTAGTCATATTTAAATTGTAAAAGTGCGAAGAAAAATATTTAAAGTATACCCATCCTAAAAGGAACTGAGCCCAAGTTTACAATTGATATTAAAGGAAATTCATGATTAGTATCATAAATAGCATAATTAGATGGTACATAGTCACATGATATAACAGAAGTATCAATCATAAATATTGTTGATGTATCTTGTGAACGAGAAGTATAATGATTGAGTTCTTGATTTAGAAACATAATTGACCATTGATATAGTATTTATATATCATTTGTGTGTTAAGAAAATGTATTTATTCATGGACTTAAGAAACATATAAAATATTAAATATATAGGTATATTGGGTCATATGCCTAAACTCATAGTTAAATAGATGGTTAAAATGAGTCATAAGGTGTCAGAGGGACCAAAACTATAACCATATGGGAACAGTCTCCTAGAAAAATAATTAATTATTGTATTATGTTCATACGAGGTATAACTTGGTTGTGAGTTATTGGACTCTTTAGAATGGCTATGACTAACTGTTAGTTTATATTCAATA
This sequence comes from Torreya grandis, assembly GCA_037957365.1. Lineage (NCBI taxonomy): Eukaryota > Viridiplantae > Streptophyta > Pinopsida > Cupressales > Taxaceae > Torreya > Torreya grandis. The sequence goes on from JARHVA010005628.1 coordinate 1,015,995, forward strand.
TTGAATACTTATGTGTGGTACATATTATGAGAGTGTTAATATGTACGAGTGTTTAGACATATATAACATATAATAGTGCATCATGTTGTGTGCCTATAAGTTATAGTAGTATTTATTTTAAACATAGGGTATACCCAGGTGTTATAAACTCGTACTTGCTAGATTATTATTTATGATTATAGGTCATTTGTTTCTTAGAATTATAAGATTAGCTATCTATAATTGTGTAGTTGTGTTTGTAAACAATGAACTATGATATTATGGGATGTCATAGAGTACTATAGTATAAATGTATGTTATACCTAAGTGGTAAAAACTATAATTGTTATGTCTAGACTTACAGATATGTTTGATAAATTAAAATTATGCATGTTGGTTATTACTATGAATATCATGTTTTATGAAAGTTAGTAGGACTTTTTGTATTCATGCATACAACCTCTGAGAGTATAACAAATGATAGGATATAATATTATGTGTTTCATGGGAACTATGAATTGCTTTGTTATATCTAATTGATTCAATAAAAGCTTATGTTTCCATGTATTAATGACTACTTTATTATTACTGATTATGAAAAATTAGTAGTTATATCTTAAAGCACTAGACTATGATAATATGGGTTTCCATAGGGTGTAGTATGTTTGGAAACTAATTATGGTGATTAGAATCTATAGTTAAATGTGTATTTTACCCAAATGGTATAAACTCTAGTCATTATTTCTAGTATGGGATAGATAATAATGTGATATTCATTCATACATTTGATGGAATAAAGGTATGCTTTTGATTACTCATATTCTTAACATGTTGTGTCATATGATTACTAGTAGGATGTAAATTATACAATTTTTTTGGTTATATTATGTTAACCAATCTCACATTGTTTATACTAAGGAGTGAGATAGAATTCACTAGATTACTAGCATCATAATGCTAGATGAAGCTAATCTGATCAAGTGGTGTGTATGAATTTTGATTGATCTATAGATCTCTATTATTTATTATTCTTGAAAATATTAGCTAAATTATGTCTAATGAGACCTTATAATTTCATTAGTATAATTTACATTTTTGTGTGATATATTGTAATAAAATGTTTTTTCTATGTTATACCACATGTTTAGTTTTAAAAACCATACAACAAATGGGTACTAGATAGTCTCTCTAGATTCTCATTCCATCACTATATACTCATCCATGAAGGGAGGTCCATTCTTTAATGGGATCAGTGTTGGGTATTGTTGGTCCATGGTTGGTATGGAAAATCACTCAGATGATGCTCTCCCTCCCCACAATAGTACTACTTTTAGGATGACACTTGAGATTACCACAAATACTAGAGATTTTGGAGAAATCATACACAAGGGAGCTATGTATCTTATTTATTTAAATTGTAATTTAAATTATATTTATTATTGGAAACATTACCTTGAAGAGATATAATTACCTATTTATTATGGGTTAATAATAATGGCTGTATATTATACTAGTTGTGGCTGGCTATTTATAGTTACTTTCTATGTTTGTTTTATGATGTCATTTTATTGATGATAGTGATCAATGATGTATGATGTAGCGTGCCTCATTTGTAGTTATCACACTTGGATTATTTTTTATGATCAATGCTTAGATTTTCATGGTGTAATCTATTTATATCATATGTGTTTAATTAAAAAAAATCATGTTTATCTCTATCAAACCCAATAGGATCATTACACCATTACTAAAGATTTCCTTTATTTAGTCATATAATTATTTTTTATATCTAAGATTTTATGAATTACAAAGTGAATAGGATGGTTCAATCCTCCATCTCTTAGTTGTGTGATAACAACTACTACCATAATTATTGAGACATAAACATGAAAATGAAAAGGTTTGCTCCAATCAATAAAAAATAAAATATGATCTTTTACCAATCTTTGCTTGACATATACAAACACTACCCGACACTTTTTGATCCATTCAAACCTAGTATCTTTGTAAAATAAATTTTCCATAGGGTTATATATAAATACGTATCCTTTTATAAAAAAATTATAGTAACCTACATGCCCTATAAATGATCACACCTCTATAGAACTTATAGGAGGTGGCATGCTTATAATTACTATGATTTTATCTTGGTCTCATAAAATCCCATCACTACATACTATATGTCCCATTAGAACACCAAAATCTATGAAGAATAAGAAATTTTAGATTCAATGTAATGTGTAGGGATCAAAAATGTTTTAGCATAAGCCACAATTTAGAAAAGTTATACTTGAAAAAGGAAAAGACAACCCAATCATCTAGGTCAAATTCAAGAAAATTATGGATAAAATATTTAAAGTGACCACAACCCTAAATAACATAAATAGAGTGTTATTCAACCCAAATGACATCAATTTTTATGCAAAATATCCTCATTCTATTACAAATGTTGTTTTGATCTAATCTTCTACTACAATTAGAATTTGATGATAAACACTAAACCCATCTATAAAATAATATACATTATTTCTTACGACTGACTCCAATACTTCATTTATGAATGGACTAGAGAAGTATCATTAAATTTTTGCATCATTTAGTGCACACTAGTCCCCACATACCTTTATTTAAAATAAATTTTTAGGGTGTAATACTAATGGACTAACCCAATCTACCTTTTCCACTAGATAGATAATAACTACTTATATTCAATCCAATTCAACTTTTAACTTCAATTTCATGTTGGGGTTTAATCTGTATGGGTGATTTCTAATAGGTCTTGTGAAATTCTTTATCTCAATGTAAATATCTCCAAATAAAATATCCACACACTTTACTTCCACAAAGCTTGTTTGGAATACATCATGATAATCTTGTAAAAGATGCATACTTCCAAAACCTAATTTTGTGTCTAGTGGTCTCCTAGAGTTGGAAGCTTAGGTTCAGACTATATCCTAATTTTCCCCCAAAAATTATCTAATGGATCCTAACATATTTTTTATATCCACTTGGAATCAACTCTCATAGTGTTCTATGTCCTTATTATTCCTAAATATTTAGATTTCATAGCTTTGCATCTTAAATTTAATCTAAGCTATTAGCTTCAAATGGCTCTAATTCTTGCTTAGGTTCAATAAATCCATTTAAAAATAAGTCACCATCACCATCACTAGATTTTTTTTTAGTTATACATCATCCATGATCTTATTACAAGGTTTAATAAAAATCTGCTCCTTTTATTTGCTGACCTTGTAATTTTAGATAGCTACATTCAAATATATACCTGCTTCTTACTGTGATGATGAGTTTGTCATAGTACTTAAATATTCTACTTGCCCATAACATACACATATTTTCAAATTATTCATAGAATTACGTAAAAGAGGATTATCATCCTCAAATAAAAAAGTCTAAATAAAATCTTATTATTCTTGAGGCAAATTCTTCTTTTCCATCTACATTCATGGTGCATGTACAAAGATATTGGAAGCACTTATAAAGTATATACGAATACATGCACCCTATATTTTGGTTCAAAACTCTATGCAGACCACACATATTCACACTTATGAACATGAATTTTTAGGCATCGTATATCTTGGAAAATGGCCATTATTCCTTGATAATAAGTGGTATTTGGAATAAAAAAAGTAATATTTCACAAGCCTCATCCCATTATAACTTGTTTATTATGTGAACTTCCCACCAAGTGACATTAGTTCCATTTAATACACTCACTCTTTGATATATGTTGGGCACATGATGTTATCATTTGAAGATGAAATGGTTTAAATATTTAGTTGAAAAATACTAAGTTCGTTATCATTTTATAGAAAAAACCATTTTCAATGAATGTCCCTCATGGTATTTTCTCACCTAGTTCAGCATGTGGGTATCATAACCACCATTGATAAAAGATGACACTTCCTTGGGTTAAAGGCATCTATTTTAGGTTTAGTATAATCCAAGTTTATTATACTTATATTGTATATGAAATATAATTTAGGTCTTGTTAATGATCACATCGATGGTGAATTACAACCTTCTATTTAGAACCAAGAAACTAGTGCCTTTATTATTACATGTATACAAGGTGTGCTATTAGATGCAACTGCTATTTATGCTCCTATTCTAGGTAAAATAATTGGTATTTTGTGTCTCCTTAAGTATAATATAGGGATTTATCTCATTTTTATTTATGGGAATAATGATAATTTTATTTCCTTAATGCACCTCCAATTAAATACATAATGTATTAATGGTCATTTGACCATCACAATATAACTTCTTACATATTAACATAGGGTAGTGCATTTAGTCAATCTTAATATAAATTACCTCAAAATATCCTTGTAATCTTAGGTATAGAACTTTTATCTCCACATATTTGAGATGACTAATAGGTTATACTCTACCATAGCCTATGAGGCTTAGCATTACTAGACTATAGTTGTTGATCATATCAACTATGCTTCTAAAGTCAAACACAAAATTTGGTACTTTATACCCTATCAAATTAATATAAATATAAGAGTGAACATATTAGGGTTTCTTAGTTTTGACATACCATATTACCTTATCAATATGTTACTAACCCCTCTATGTGCACTCTAACAAGTTATGAAGAAGGTTTGTAATATTCTATGCTATATCTTCATTTCATAAAGTAATTAGAAGTTTGAGAAAATGGCTCAATGAAGTAAATACTCCATCTTGAATCATGATGTGCATAATCTACCCATACATCTATGCATAAATATTTATATTGTCACCTTCCAATACAACCTAATGTTGAATGTTCTATAGAATCTAAGCTACTTGGTACATCAAACACCTTTTTGTTTTAAGGTTAAGATATTTATTTTATTATACCTTTCTAATTATATATTCATATGACATATCTAAAAGAGTTAATCCCTATTCTACATTCAACTATCATGTGACTGCTTATAAAAACATAGGTTCCTTAGGTGTGAATTAATCAAATTCACATTTGGCACAAGATTTTATCTCCTCTGATTTTCCAATATCGGGTAATCTTCTATGTGGTGTTATTCTAAAACCTTGTAATAAAAAAACACATTTTGTTTTGAGGATTAGTGGGAAAATTATGTGTGAATTGGTTATAATCCCCACATAAATAAAAAACAACTAGTTTTCATACTTATCATTCACTTTGGTTGTGATTACCACTTCAGTATCCACATCGATATCCTCCTCTACATCTACCTAGTCTTTGTTGAAATCCCTAATTTGATTGATGTTATCCCTCATATCCTCCTTGCCATTTAGGAGAGCCCCAACCTTGTTCTTGATGCGCATCATATCCCCCATAAATTTCTTGGGAGAAGATGGAATCCATCATGTTTTTTACTATTATGGAAACACGACATTTCAAGGCCATTGGTATTGAGGATACAAAGGGGTCCATCTTTCCTAATATTGAGGAGACTACAAAGCATGTGGTGTCTAACCTATAAGATCATGAGGTTGATACTTTGGTGAGGTTGAAATCCATCCAGGAATAGTCTGCATCAAAATAGTCATGTCTACATCTAGGTTTGGAATTCTTAGCTTTATAGAGGAAAATATTTTGTTACAACTATAAATACATTTTTAATGATGTATTATTTTAGTTTTTATAGTGATTGGAAATTATAATCATCATGATCATACACTTACAAAATTTACAGTAAAGACCCTAAGGTTTTTGAATGTACTATTGTAAAAAATAAATATTTATAGTCGTATGCCCTACTACATGACACATTTCATAGAATCATGTCTTAAATTTAGGGTATTAATTTCTATGGTACCCCTATTTTCTAAATCTCATGAATCATAGGCCTATATTAAGCATGCTACTTTCTTGTAGCTCCTTCATCTTGCAAAATACAATGTTAATATTTGCATTCATCTTTAAAGTGGGATATGTGATATCTTCATAATCCTCTATTTGTTGCACATAGAGCACAAATTTTTAATCATGTACCTTACTATAAAAATATGTTTAAATAATTACAAAATTAATTTTAAGTTTTAAGCCTTATACAAACCATGTGACCATATATCTATCCTAGAATAGAAAGCCTACCCTATTCATTAGATCATAAAATTTATGATAATAATCATACACTGATTCACCTAATTTCTACTAAATATGTTTTGGTTCTTTTATCTTTAACTTGTACACTTATTTAATTTAAATTCACATATAAACTATTATTTTACATCACTAAAGATCAATTTAGTAACATCTCTTTTATAGATGACCTCTAGAGCTTGTCATGTTAAAGCTCATATGATATCACACTTTTTTGCATCAATTACAGTTGTATTTTTGATATACCATTTCATCTCAAAATTTAATATATACAAAGGTTTATTAGAAAAATAATATGGTGTCAATGTGATAAAAAATTCTAGCTTTAGAGCCATGCCTATAGTGGTAACACTTGGAACTAGTGGTGGTGGTAGTGGTGGTGGATTCAACTTCAACAAAGTCTTAATATTTATTAAAACCTAAAATCTTTCCTCGATTAGTTTTATTATATATTATATACAATAAACATACCAAACATATCTATAAAATAATCAAATAAAGTAATATCTCTACTAATTTTTGCACTTTCCCTTCTTTTTGATGATAAATTAAGCATAGTAGATGTGTACCCTTGAAGTGAATGATCCATGTCTGTGACTTCTAATGTATCAAAACTTGAACCTAATTTAATCTTGAGACTTATCATAACTTATTAAAAATATAACTCTTTTATTATCTAAAAATATCCTCAATTATAGCTACAATCTAAAACTACCTTCTAGCTAATCTACTCATTCCTATTCCACTATTCCATTTCCTTAGCATTTCTATCTATCTATGTGCTCTCATCTATGACTTCTCTTCTTTCAAGCCATGTAATTTAATTATACTCATCTCATCTATATTATATTTCTCATTTATGAGCTCCCATTTCTTCACACTCTTCTACACTATATACTTTACTTCTACTCACAACTATATTAGGATTATTCAATGTATTCAATCTTAGCTATTATTGCAGGTCTCACTCTAACCCTAGAATTTGCTTATCTAAATTTTACATGTTTTAGGTATAGGTTCAAGATTCCATTATTAGTTCACCATCATTCAATGCATCATCACACACATCCCCTAATTCTTGAAGTGACTACTCCATGTTGGTAGGGGTAGGAACTAAGGGCTTTTCTATAACCTACATTTTGACAAGATTAGGTAGTCATATAAAATTGATTCTAATTCCTCTCACAAATATGTCTTGCATAGGATTAAATTCAATATATCCCTTTATAGTAAATTTAGTGATGTATCAATCAATGGTAATTTTTACTCGATGATCTATGGCATAAGTCTAGTCAATATCCAAATTTTGTAGGTTCTTTCTTCTCTCTTCTATCTAAACTAATAAATATATTTTTATTGTCTTAAAATAATAGTATTCAAGTCTCAATAACCATGCAACTAGTAGTACATGTAATTCATACCAGAAAATATTTTATATATTTCACTATATATATGCTCATGAATCACTTCTTGTTCAAAAATTTCTTTTTTTTAACTCCTTTGTAATTATGAATTCATTCATTGAGCCACCACACCAAGTCTCTTTTTATTGTTAACCATCACAACATATTTTAATTTTCCATGCTTACTATACCATTGTTAGAAGAGGTCCCTAGAAGACCCATTAGAACATGGTAATAGGGGATAACTATGTGAAATTTATTACAAAGACATAAAAGGGGAATTAACACAAAAAAATTCCATTAATATAAGCACAACATACTGTAAGAATTAACATGATTCACATATATAATCAACTCAAAATGGTGAGTGTTCTCATAACAAACATAATACAATAACTTGAGATATATTGATGCAAAGAACATAAAGGAAACATAAAGGAAAACTATTTTTGAACCTCTATATTTATGTTAATACCCTAGAACCCCTTTTCAATACAAGTGAATGGTCTATATAGAGCATTCCAAATACCATGTGACTTCATATTCTAATGTTTTTCTATAACTTAGAAGAAGACTCTTCACATCTTGGAGGCTCTTGATAAATAACGAGAGTTGCATACAAACATAAATACTATACTACATTTAAAATGGTGTGAAATACACACTTGTGATACAACTCTACACTACCATTTTACATGCTTGTTTTACTATAAACATTGTGGAAACACAAATCCTAAAATTTTACACTATTGAAAAACCATTAAAGCCACTCATTCTGAAGTTAAACACATTCAGATTCCTAAAGTTATGGTGCCTTCTCAAGACAACGATGTGCCTTATTTTGATAATTCTTCATTTTCATCATGTAGGATATCTTTTATGAAATGAGAAACATATTTTTTTATCCCTTTTGATAAGTTCAGTAATTTAAATTTATTTCTTTCCTTGCATTTATGCTTAATTTTTATTATAATATGTTAATTAAATATTCCTTTATTGGAGCTAATTTCATTTTTTGAGTAGTTTATTTTGATTGTGCAAGTTTCAACACTTTGTTATGGAAGTTTTATTTTTTACTCTTTAAATATAATTTTACATTATTAATATTATGTAGATCATATTATGGCATCTTATTTATCTTTAATTAATCCAAATATTGGTGTAAAATTTCTATTTTATAGGTACAGTGGACCATTTTTATCACCTAATTTTTTTTGGTATTTTGACCTTATTTTTTTAAGATTATTCTTGGGAGATTGTCGATGATCACACCTTCACCTTGATAGATTATTGGCATCACCTATACTCTTTTATTTTTCTCTCTAATCATTGTAATATTCTAATTCATCTTGAAGGGAGTTATCATTAATGGGGAGTTTTATGTAATGTCAAATCCATTTTATGTTTATGGTTTCCTCCTCTTTTGTAAACCCAAATTAATATTAAGGGGGAGTGTTGGAGATTAATTTTTATTTTGGGTATATTAAATATACCTAAGTTGTGTATTTATTATTATGTGAATTTTTAATTCACATAATCCAAATTTTATGAGATGACACACCTCTTTTCTCCCTTTTGAAGGGAATATTGAAGTTCCATGCAAGTATAACTCCTTCTACACTTGTCACAAACTTCCTCATCACCTCATTGGGATTAATGACACTAGGCACACACTAAGAATATTGTGTATGACTATGATGGAATTTTATTGTAACTCCTTTTGGCTTACTAGCTCTATTTAAAGATATCTCTAATTTATCTTTATATACTATCTAGTGCATAACTTGAAGATTAGTATTATTTATAATATATTATCATATATTCATGAAGATTTTTATCTTGGAGAATGTTATTATAAGCTTTCATTATTAATATAAATGGGGTTTTCTTTTGTTGATTTGATTTCCCCACTTATCAATATTGTGTTTCCAATTCTCTTGACGTGTCTTAATTTTGAGGTGATATATTTCATTTATGCATTAATTTAATTTTTTAAATGTTATTATTTAAATATCCCATCATTTAATTCTAAAAAAAATCAAGATTTTTCAAATTTTAGTTTTCATAAGAACAAAGTAACTACTTCATGTGTTTAATAGGGTTTTCTTTAACCTTAAATTTAGATAGTAGGGTTATCAAGGTTAAGAATATTAGATTATATTTTACACAAGGGTGGTGAACTAATATAATAAGTAATATAATTAATAAAAAAATCATATAAATCATACTATGAAAATATACAATTGAGATTGCTATAAATAATAAATTACAACTATTGATAGATATTACAAAAAATTAGAAATAATTATACTTAGATGGTTTATTATACACATGTAGGTCTGAATAAGAACAAGTTGGAAATGGATTATATGATGATCTAATAACAGTCATCAAGTTCTATAAATGCCCTTTTTAAGCCTCAAATGCTTACATCGGGTCTAGATAGTTGTGTTAATGTAGGTGTCAAACTATGCCATAGGTGTCCTATAAAAATTATTGATTAGAAATAGATGTGACCAATTGGAGATTTCTAGGTTTCTTTCTCTTTTCTTGTGATGTGTTTATATGATGCACATAGATTATCACTCTTTTTCAAATGAACAAACCATAACTCTTCATCCTTGGAGTGATTATGATAAAAATGGGTTAGTGGGATCATGACATATGTAACAGATTAAGATAGATCTAAAACTTATCCTACTTAGTAAATCCAAGATTGGAGAAGGTAATAAACTAACATATATTATGATAATTTGTATATATGGGGCATGATTGATTTGGATTCGTTAAACCTAACTAAGGGATATATTATCATATAACACTAAAGGAGAGGGTTGAAAAGACTCTAGTAAAATAACATTATGCAATAACCCTAGCTAGGTATTCTAATACATAAAATAAAACTAATTTAGTGCTCACCAAAGCTTATGGCATAAAGGTGAATGGTTTAATATAAAAAAATAGTCAAGGGATAATGGTAGGAAAATGGGGGCCTAGATCACCTAAAGGGGAATATGGTAGCAAAGAATACCTTATAATTGTAGACACCTAAAAATGGCCACTAATAACCTCCAACTAGGCTTCAGACCAAATTTTAGTAAATATCACAATCTAGCCTAAAAACACCAAAACATGCTAAATGATGTGAAACTATCATATAAAAATGCCAATTTTGGCCAAAATATCCCTAAATGGGGCAATGTATTTTATGAGACAACTAACTTTGATCATATCATTTTGAGTCAAAATGACATTTTTGCACTTGGGTGCTTTGGATTGCTCTTTTCTACCAAATTTCTTGCATGAGACATGCGCCCTTGTTATTTTGTGTTGGCAACATCTAAATTAGATAATGGTTCTAAATCATCTAACATAGCCTTCCAATTCTAATCCAATCAAATTTTGGGCCAATAATATGGTATTTTGATCAATTTGATTAATTTGAGCACCAATTGCCAAGATTTGCACCAAAATTGAGTAATCATGTTAAAGCCAATTAATCAAATCATAAGCCTAATTCATAATTCCATGGAAATTTTTGAATATATATTTTTTAAATTTATTATGAGTTTTTGCATCATCAAGCAACATCATTTTTTGGGAAAGCATCCCTAGGCCATAAATGTAATAAATATATGATTAAGCACTCTCATGTCTCTTTAATTCCTCTCTATCCCAAATATTTATGAGATAATTTATTGATTTTAGCCTCCAAAATTAAATGGATTCTTAGACACACATCTTCATATTAAAATGGATGGTTCAGGTTCATTCTAATAAAATGAGAAAATAAATAAATAGAAGGCCTCACACTCATAATTTCAAGCTTGGATAGTGTAAAGTTACCATGCACAAATGATTCCAAAGCTTCATACAATCAGTGTTATTATGCCAAAATTTTGAACCAAGTCAAAGAAATCACAAGCTAAAGGTGCCAAGGAGAGAAGGAGCCAAAAAACTCCATTAATGAATACTATTTGATGCAAAAGTTGAGCAAGCCACTCTATGAACCATGTAGAAGCTCCAAGGAAGGTGAAGGAAGGTTTATTTCATGTTTTAGTTATTACTTTCAATATGTATCTTTGTTACTAAGCTCTCCCTAGTCTCTAGGCCTAGATATGTCATGCTTGTTAGTGTGTTATTTTCATTTTGATTTTATTTTGAACTAATACTTGAACTAACCCCCTCTCTTTAGTCAAATTCTTAGTTCACATAATGGCATGAACGATGGGACTTATCCCCATGAATTTGATCAAATAGTTCCTACAAGTAACCTACCAACCATTTTCATGCATAATCTTGGAGTGTGGAAGCAAAAGGAGTGAAATTTTTGAGTAAAAACACATTTTTAGAATGTAATAGTTTTATCCCTATAGAACTATGATGTTATCCTCTAGACAACAATCCCTTAACTAATATAATCATGGTTTTTCCATCCATTCATGATATTACATTTTAACTATTTTTTTGGACTGACGTGTTCTCTATCTATAGGTCATGTTGTGTTATTGCAATAACACAACTCAATAGTCATGATATTACAATATCAAAATTTCACAAGTTGTGATATTATTGGTTTGAGTCACAATATTATAGTTAAACCATTAACAGTTAGCCTAGGCTATTAGGGTTAAGTGACAATACCATAACTCTCTAAGTTGTGGGTTTGATTTGTTAGTTGAGATATTGTTTGTTAGGGTAGGTGTTATTGTTAATTTCTCTTGACTAACCCATGAGTTATGATATTGTGTTAACCAATCATGATTTTTTAAAATTATAGTATTGGACTATGGAGTTGTGAGATTTCACTATGTAAATTTGAGAGCTCAATTTTCAAAGTTACTTGTTTCATTTGTATAAGTACTTCAAAGATAAACAACACTCTAATGATTTCCTTTCAGGGCCTACCTGAAAAGTGCTAGATCATACTTAATTAAATATTTTTAACCTCTTTTGAGATGCTTCAAAATAATTAGGAATATTTCATTTGGTTCTTAAAGAAATTATTAGGGTGTTTACTTGAATAATTTTATTTTTTTAATTTTAAAGTTCTACATCTTAAGGCCAAGGGGCTAAAAAACACCACCAAATATTTCATATTAGTTCTCTAAAATTGAACTCACTTTCAAGTTTTTGTTTTATGAAAGTTAATCATTGTTTGCATAGTTATATTTATTTTAACAAAAAATAATTTGTGTGTGTATGCTCTCCCCATGTCCCCTATAGGGAACTTGAGGGATCAAAAGCACCATCTTAATTACAAATTGACTTAGTCCAAAGGCATAAAAGAGATGTTGTGAAGGCTTCCCCAAAAACTTGTATGGCTTGGGTGATATAGAAACAACTATAAAAATCTTTTACTTATTTTTTATTTCATTACATCTTGGCTTGTGAGGGGGATTTCATTACCTCCCATAAGTTATATGGGAAGATTTGAGCCATGGCTTCATCTCTTGACATCATCTTCAACCCATCTACATGGGTTGTATATAAATTATGATCCCCTTATTAGGATGATGATTTGAGAGGTTAAACCATCTGTATTAGTAGAGGCTAAACCTGGGATGTTTGAGTATGTTGGATATCACACTACCCTAAGTGAGTGATAGATGTAGTAGTTGTAAAAAAGATAAGACATTTATAAAAAAATACATATTACATGGACCCAGTCAACATATTTTTTTATCTTGTGTGTGAAATGTGAAAGTTGGTACACATGGGTTCCACTAGAAATATGTGAAAATTGTTAGTTTAATAAACCCCACTTTGCCACACCTTATCAGTTTAGGGCTTAAGATGATTAATTAGTTGATTTGTCTTTGTCTTAAATTACTTGATATTGTTTGGAGTCAAAACTTGTTTTTAAACAAAGGTTAAATAAAAAAACACATTATACACCATTTTTCTTGAACAAGGAGACATTATGTTGCCCAACTAAAAATCATCTTCTTCCTTGTTCAAAAATTTATTAGAAACTTTGTGTTATATCATCTATTGGTGAAGTTATGTTGCCCATTTGAGTCAAGAAAATTTGCACAATTTTCTTAAGTCCATTAATAATTTAAATTCATAATTTTACCTTTATAAGTTCATAAGGTTTATGTGTTAAGTGAATTCACCATTTGCACTAAACTTGAGGGAATTTAGGTTCAATTTCTAATTTAGATTGAGGGTTATTTTGAGACTCATAATCGTTATCATCATTTGGTAGGACTCAAGTAAGTAATCTTGTGTATCTCTCACACTTTGAGTCTTAGGCTACACTTTGTACTACCCATCCTATTTTAACATATTTCTTGAGTTCATTTCATACCACACTTTTGCCCTAGATATTTGTCAAACTTTGTGTGCGTGCGTGTGTTTTGATTTGAGGAGAGTAGTATTATGCTATCAAAATCTTGTTAAACCATTTTTTATCTGAGTTTTTAAGAAAAAATTTATCACATCTTTTGAGAATTTATCGTTACACTATTTAATTTGCTTTTTAGACCTATTTGCAGAGTCTATTTTTTTCTAATTTCAAACCAATTCTAGTTTTCTTTGTGAGCCTTTGTCTAGCACGGTTACACCATTTATTTTTGTATAGTTCATTGGTCAAAATAATCTATTTTGTGCCATTATTTGAGAGAAAATAAACTATCTCCAATTGCCTTTTGTTTCATACCTCATACCCATTGATCAATTTTATGTCCTAAAGTCAAATGCCTAGTTTTTGTTAAAAGTGTTTCAAATCTATTAAATTAAATATCTCATCTTTATTTCAAGTCTAGATTTTGATGCTATTTGGCCAAAAGTCATAGCACAACCCATTTGAGCCTAGATTTTGATGCTGTGTTTGGATAAAAGACCTAACGACCTTTATTTTTTCTAGTTTATACTCGTTTGAAACACTTTGATCCTAGAATTTGGCATTTTGATTTTTGGTCCATCTATTTGAACTTTTTATGTGAGGTGTGTAATGTTAGAAATTTGATGTTATTTTATTTTATCACAAGTCATTTCATTAATCTTTTTGGATATACATATCTATCTTTTTGATTAGGTTAGATCAAGTTTGAACCTCTTTTTAGACATCACTTTTTTAGAGTTTGTATATCTCTATTCATTTTGGTTGAAAAACATTTAATATAGATCCCAATATGTCTTCCTACACTCATAGTGGCCTCATGTAAAATATGGGATTTAGTAATGTAATTACACAAGAAAATATGGCTCAATACCCCTATGCAAATAATGTTGCTTATGATACAGATCCTTATCCATCTTATAACACTCAAACATGGGTATATAACCAAGACCCATTAGCTCATTATTTGGTTAACACACGTATATAATTAGAGTAAGATCAATAATAAATAGATTAATACCTAGATATGATACTTACAGTTGAATAACCATGTCCTTAATAATACTATGTTACTACACCATCTACGTATGATCCTTATCTATTTGATCATTACTTATTAGGAAACAAAGATGATATTTTTGTTAGACATATATAAGTAGGGGATAAGTTTTTGATAGACTTACCACATGATAATTTTCCAAGTCTAGTAAGAATACCTCACAACATATTGTATAGTCAACATGGGTCTTATAACAATCCTTTAGATCTATCCCCAATGACATATCACGATCCTAGTATGCTTAACAAAAGAAAATACCTCATGGAGGATAACTTTGTATAGATGCAAACAACATACCAAACTTACTTGAACCTAGTGCATAATTTTTAATTAGATGACCATGTCAATTAGGCTTCTTATTGACTTGATTCCATCAACAGGGGTTCTAATAGAGTTAATGGGTCAATAAAATTAGGTTATATACCCATTCATGAAAACCACTTAGGTTTATAACTTATTTCATATACTAACTATCAAATAAGTGTATTCTACTTCTATGTATAGTACTAAGCAAAATGTAGTGGATAAGGTGCACATAATATCCAATCCAAACCAAAGTAGTGTAAGTACACAAATAACTAGTCTATAAAGAAGTGTACCTTTAGTTAACACAATTAGTGTTATCCAAATTAGGGAGTATAAGTTTCTATATACCAATGTCAAACAACTACTAACCCTAATCTTCAACTAGCTACTTTTTCAAGTGCTCAACCAATAGGGTTGGGTAGGTAGCTAATAACCAATGTCATGCATCACAAATAGAATGTGATTAATCTTACTCCTCCCCAATAAGTAATATTAGTGTTTCATAACAATAGAGATAATTTAACATACTAATGTAGTAGAGATAGAACATATTGCCACCTTAATATGGGTAACTAATGTTTCACCTTGCCAGGTAGCAATGAACATATCTCTTTCCTCATAGACCAATATACCAATTCAAATACAAAAAAAGTATAAACAATAATGTATTAATATTGGTTAGTAAGAAATACCTAATCTCCAACATGCATCCACTTCCTAACTAGGATTTGCACAACAAAGAGGTTCCAATGTTCTTCAAGTACTGATCAGACAAGCTTTGCGTTTTATGCAAAATGTGCCACTAGTTCAAAGATAGGGTCTTGGTTCACAAGCACCCCCTCTAAAACAAGGTTTGATTAGTCAGCAACATGTCCCTATTTAACCTCAATAGGTACAATACATTCATATTCCTCTATCCCAAACTTAAAATCCTAAAAATCAATCTTATATACCTAATCCAAAGTAGAATATAATATCATAGTATGTGTAATTTCAACAATAAGACCCTAATCCATGCATGCATATTCCTGGTCTATTCCCCAACAAAACCAACATACCTAAACAAATACCTCCATCATAACCCAGTTAAAGTGCTTCAATTTTGACCACTCAACCATCTACCTAGGCCAATATTCCACCTCAAACTAATGTTACCTCTAGTTTCCTAGCGCAAGAACTGTAACATAAGAAATATGTGATTTCTTCCATCCAAGATGGGAAATAACCAAAAAGTTTAAGTTGGATGATGTGTGTTATTATCTATTTAACATGGAGTACTTGTAGATACCATTTCATCCAAGATATAAAACACCAAAATTTGAAAAATATAAGGGGAAAGGTGACCCCAAGGCTCATTTAGTAAAGCTTTTTGTTGCATGTCAGCCAGTAGATTATAAAAACATATAAATTTTGTTGTTATTCCCAAGGAGTCTAGTAGGACAATCCTTAGAGTGATTTTTGAAGTCACCCAAGAATTTTGTATCATATTTTGATGATCTTTTAGACAAGTTTGTATAACACTTTTCATATAATCTTGATCATAATATTTCATTTGTCAACTTGACACAAGCTAAGCAAAAGGTCAATGAAATTTTTTCAATTTATCTACATCTATGAAGAGCCCTTGCAAGCCAATTCACCCATAGTTTACTAGATAAATAATTAGCCATTGTATTTACCAAAAATTTACATAGGGAGATATTATATCATCTAAAACTATAGTGTGAGGATACTTTTAAAGATATCATTGACAAAGGTTTGTTGATCAATCAATCCATTATTAACAAAAGGATCATCAATATTACTTTTTCAAATCAAAATCAAGGTACCAATCAAGGAAATGGTCAAAATTAGCATGAAGTCCAAGTGCAAGCATTGCATCTGACATAGGATGATATAAATGATAAACCAAAATAATTCAACCATAACAAGAATGTTGTTGGAACTAGAGTAATGGAGTTGAGACATGTCCAAAAGGTAAAACCCCACATACTCAACCCACATAACATATGTAAGTTATTCTTAGCCCACAACCTTTTTAGAAAATGTAGCAAGCATAATAGCCTAGACCCACACAATAAATACAATAACCTTTTCCATTACAAACCCCTCATTTAAGAACAGTGCCTACTCAACATATTTTTAGTGACCTTGGAGAACCTATTGAATAAGTGTTTCACAAGCACACCAATACTAATCTAATTATCTAGCCTATACTAAAACATTATCCTAAGGGCATCCCTTATATTGATTGGTACCACCAAAATGAATTCTATGAATATCATCAGGTTAACAAACCTAATTTGCACCATTATGTGAAAAGTAAATCTTTGATTTAGAATATGTTAGAGAATAGTGAGATAACATTAGATGGTAGTGATTTCATTTCCAATAATACCCTTGGAATATATCAAAACCCCTTTCCCTAACATATAAAACAATAATAGTAACAATAATAGCCACAATAACAACAATAATGGCCATTGTAACACCAAAAACAATAGTTTCAACAACTAATGCTGAACCGAGAGAACCAATAGAATCAACAATAACAAAACCAAAAATGACCAAAAAAGTGATAAATCCAAGGTTAGAATGGGAAAAACTAATAGACCTATCATGCAGTCACACATAACTATAATAGGGTTGTAGGTCATATTATAGGAGGTCATGTTAACACCATTATATCAATCTAAAACCAAATACCATTTAATCAAGACCTTTACTAAATAATTAAAATCTACCAAGTCACATTGATAATCCTTCCTTGACTTAGGACTATATATATATGTAAAAATAAGTAGGGATTACTAATTTTGGACCCTATACTAATATCTCATCATTGCTTCATGACCACACATAAGTACACCAATAATCAATACTTATCTTATTTTTTCCCCCACCATCACCATCATTTGTTAGTAATCATGGTCCTATATTTAATACTAATTATGTAATCATAACTCAGTAGTTGAAGATTACCATTTCAGGTCCATAACCATCTGCCACTTCACCCATCACCCAAACAACCATTATACCTTGGAATAAGCCATTTAACATTGACCAAGAAAATAAGTTTGACATTATGGAATAATTACAAAAGATGCCAACATAGATCTCCATTTTGCATTTTTTGTGTATGTCAACAATCCAAAAAGAACATTTTAAATTGGGTTCTTTATCCAATCCACTATTTCAATTGACATATCCCCTGATAAATTCCAAGCTTTGGTTGGACACTTAGCTCCAGTCCAACAAGTCACTTTCAACCAAATCAATATGTCAGCCCTTGTCCCACTACATAACAACCTTGTGGACATTGAAGTTTACATAAAATAGCATAAAGTGAAATGTGTCCTTATAGAGAAAGGATTAGGTCTAAATATAGTGTCTCTAAATCACCCATAGTTTACTAGATAAACAATTAGCTATTATATTTACTAAAAATTTACATAGTGAGATATTCTATCATCTAGAACTATAGTGTGAGGATACCTTTAAAGATATCATTGACAAAGTTTTGTTGATTGACAAAACCATTATTAATAAAAGGATCATCAAGCTTACTTTGTCAAATTAGAATCAAGGTACTAATCAAAGAAATGGCCAAAATTAACATGAAGTCCAAGTTCAAGCAATGCAACTAACATAGACTAATGGCAGATCTTTAAGCAAAAATGATAACCATCAAAGCATATGATAATGAATAATGAGAATCACAAGGCACCATTTACTTGCTAGTTATCCTTGGACCCTTGACCCATAATACACTTTTCCATGTGCTAGATATTGATTTGTCATACAATATGCTTTTGGGTTGCCCTTGGTTGCATAAAATTCATGTTATCCCATCGACGTTGCACCAATGTATCAAGTTCTCCCACTCAGGAATGGAAGTTTGTATACAACGAGATTTGCACCCATACAAGCACTACAAACACCTAGAGGTTGAGTCCAAGAGCTATAAATTTCATTTTAGCATCAATTTAGTGGCCAAACAAGATAAGGGAAGGGAAATACTCCTTGATTTACCATAGGAAAATTGCATTGATCATAATACACTTGATTACCTTTCCCACATGCTAGCTCATAAAATAGCCAATCATAGCATTTTGGCTAATGGCTTAGCAAAGTATTTGAACCATGATATCTATCACATTACAAACCTTCCAATAAAGCCAAAGTACTTTGGAAGACCTAAAACCAAGCCACTTCATCTAGAATGGCAATAAAATGACAAAGTTAAAAAGTATAGTCTAAGGCCTATCACATTTATACCAATATCTAGCCTAGAATATGACCCTCTTGAAGGAGATGAATCATGGTTGTACAATGACAATTAGGTAGATTTTTATGAGAATGCAAAGTATCTTATTCCCAATAGGATCATGAAGAATCAAGACTATGAAGGAGGTGGCCTCAAACCAAATCAACAAGGAACACTTAAGAAAATTTTCATGACCAAATATAAAGGGCCTATGGACTTGGTTTTAAATTACCTGGGAGTGAGCCCATGTACTTTAACCATGTTCCAATACCATTGACTAGTGACGATGATGTCCAAAGTGAAGCAAAGTCTAATCATAGCCTCTTTGATGACCTAGTTGAGACTAATCTATTTAACCCTCATTCCATTTGTACCCTTAGACTAGTAATTCATCACAATCCACTATCGTTATATTATCACCAATTGATATACTAAGACCAACAAGAATCCAACGTGCCAATTGATGAGTTTCAAAATGATGAGGATTATTGTGATATTGTGGGCCTTAGAGATAATGTTCCATTGTGGGACCATAAATTAGGGTTAACAATCAAGTTAGATCCTGAAGCCTATTTTAGAGAGAGGGTAAACACCCTTAGCCAAAAGAAAATAATTAAAACATTGAGGTCCCAAAGTTAAAACATCTTTGAGGTAATTTTTGACTAGGGAAATAGTAAAGAAAAAGGTTAGTCTAGTGGTGAAAATATATTTTAATTGCCATTAGATAGAGGTGTTTAACCTTCTTCAAACATAGCTTAGGAGACCACCAATGATGAACTTGTTTGAGTCTAAGTTCAATTTTGAAGAATAACAAGCTTTTGATCAAATCATTTAAGAATTTCCAAAATTTTATTTACATGGCCAAACCTCCCACTAGGGGACTCTAATTCATCATGCTTAGGGGAATTTGAAGAACCAATCTTAAATAAGGACTCTAATGTTGTCAATCAGTTCAAATCTTTGCTCACTATCCTTAAAGATAGTTCAACCCTTCTAGTGGAAGATAAAATAGAGGTTAACATTAGGTCCCCAAATGACCTATAGTGGATAAAGCTAGGTACATTCCTTACTAATAAGGAGTGTGAAGTCCTTACAACCCTTTTAAGGTAATTTATTAACATATTTTCAAGGGCATATTCTGACATGCCCATTTTGGACCCTACCTTGGTTCTACACCACCTTGTGGTCAATCCTAATTCCAAACTAGTAAAAAAAAAGTTATGTAAGATGAATCCTTGTATTACTATATTAGTGAATAAAGATTTATAAATACTCTTGGAAGTAGGATGTATTTAGTTGATCAATTATTCATAGTGGATCTCTAATATTGTGCTAGTCAACAAAAATCCAAAAAGAATTAGAATCTATACTGATTTTTGAGATATAAACAAAGATTTCCCCAAGGATGACATTCATTTGCCAAAAATTGACATGATAGTTGACTTCATAGTGGGTTATCAAATGCTTTCATTAATGGATGGATTTTCATGGTACAACCATATCAAAAGAGCACCAAAAGACCAACATAAGACAATATTCACCACTCCATGGGGAACATTCTAATATTAGATTATGTCATTTAGTCTTAAAATGTAGGGGAAACCTACCAAAGAGACATGACCATCCTATTTCATAATATGATGCATGACATTATTGAGGACTATATTGATGACATTCTTGGAAAATCAAAGACTAGGGCCTATTATCCAATAGTGCTATGTAAAATATTTGAAATATTACATAAGTATAAATTTAGACTTAATCTTAAGAAGTGTGTCTTTGGCATTAATTTAGGAAAATTTATTGGCTTCATTATGTCTCATTGAGGCATTGAAGTTGATTTATCCAAATTCCAAGCCATAAACATGGTGCCACCATTGATTAATTTGAAGTAGCTCTATAGTTTATAGGGTAAGTTCCAATTAATTTGATAATTTATATCACAATTGGTTGATAAATGTCATCCTTTTGTGTATCTTATGAAGAAGGGAGTCATTTCACTAGGATGGTCACTACCAAGAAAATTTTCAACACTTAAAAAACTATCTAGCGAATCCACCTATTTTGTTGCCTCCTATGCCAGGAAAGCCATTCTTGTTGTATCTATCCACTATTGATAATGCCCTAGGGGAAATTTTATCCCAACATGATGATAATGAAAAAGAATATGTCATGTACTACTTAAGCCATATACTGGTTGCACATGAACATAATTATATGCCCATAGAAAAAACCTACTTAGTTATGATCTTTATAGCTCAGAAACTACAACATTACATATTAAATAATAAAACCATGGTTATTTCAAAATCAGATCTGCTCAAGTATATACTATTTATAAAAAATTTACAAGGCTGCATGGCCAAGTGGATCATGTTTCTTAGTGAGTTTGACATTGAGTAAATCAACCAAAAATACATTAAGTGGCAAGTTCATACAGATTAGCTTGGTGAATCACCCCTTGCTGATATAGAGCCACTCATATTCTAGTTTCCTAGTGAATCCATAGTGACCATCATTGACACACCTCTTAAAGAGAAACACTAAAAGTTATATTTTGATGGATCATTCATAACACATGGATTGGGGGCATGCCTTTTATTTATTACACCACAGGGGGATATAATCCCTAAATTCTTTAGGATCAACTTTCCTTATACCAACAACATGCCCAAATATGAAGCACTTGTTGTAAGACTTCAACAAGTGATACAATGCAACATATCTCATCTTAAAGTTTATGGCGATTATTAGTTAATCATCAATCAAATTACAAACCATTTTCATACCAAATATGACATGTAGATTCCATATAAGGCCATGGTTGACACTTTCAAGCAACAAAATGTTGATATTTAGTTTGAGCATATACTAAGGGAAAATAACATAACTGTAGATGCTATGGCTACTATTGGATCTCTAAGTTGATAAATGGACATAGATAAAGAGTATTAGTTATTTATCAAAAAATTTCTAGCACCAGCTCATGAACCTTCAACTATCATGATGATTTGTGATATTCTTGGTCCTAACTCTATCTAGTACTCAAGCTATTACAACTACCTCCATGACCAAATTATACCACCTGACATATCCTGAAAGCAATCCAAAGCCTTCATCCACAAAAACACTCATTATACCTTACTCAAATCAACCCTTTACCCCTATAGTTTTGATATAAATATGCTTTATTATTTAACTTCAGTAGAATCTACACTAGTGTTACAAGAAGTTCACAAAGGATTATGTGGATCCCACACTAGTATGGTAGTCCTATCCAAAAATATCTTGTGCACTTTTTATTATTGGACCATGATAGATGCAGATTTAGTTACATATATGAGGAAGTGTGATAAATGTCAATGGCATGCCAATCTAATTCATGCCCTAACCAAAAATCTGAACCAATGTTGACACCATGCTCATTTGATACATGGGGCCTTGACCTCATTATAAAGATCAATCCCAAATCATCTAACAACCATAAACGTATCCTTAACACCATAAAATATTTCACTAAGTGGGTTAAATCTATACCCCTCACTTATGTGACTGGAAATAAAATTTCCAATTTCATTTTTAACCATCTCATTTATTGCTATGATCTCCCTTCCAATATTATATCTAATAATGGCAAATCATTTAAGAACAAGGATGTCAAAAATCTATGTGATGAGTACCAAATCACACACTCTTTTTTACTACATATTACCCTCAATGTAATGGTCAGGTAGAAGCATCAAACAAAA
Source organism: Torreya grandis (assembly GCA_037957365.1). Classification (NCBI taxonomy): domain Eukaryota; kingdom Viridiplantae; phylum Streptophyta; class Pinopsida; order Cupressales; family Taxaceae; genus Torreya; species Torreya grandis. Next base: position 1,039,208 of record JARHVA010005628.1, read on the forward strand.
CTATTATCAAAATTCTAAAAAAGATTATGAATGATGTTGATCATGATTAACACCTTTAGATATTCCATGTGATTTGGGCATACCATACCAATAAATTTACACCCATAGGATCCAAACCATATTCACTTGTTTATGATACTAAGTTCATTATTCCTATTAACGTTTAGTTGCCTTTTCTATGCATGTTTTTCAATCATATCCTAGACAAAAATAACTATCGAGTAGCTCACCTATAAGAGCTTGATGAGAAATGCATGGTTGTAGTAAAAAATCTCCACACCTATCAAAATCAATTTTGAGGCCACTAAAATTAGTACATTAAACATAGAGAATTTGAACTTGGTGATATTGTAGTTAATGAGAACTAAAAGAATACCATAGCCAAAAATAATCATAAAGGCAAGTTCAAACCCAACTGGGTTGGTCCTTTCATCATTATGGTAAATTATGGAACATGAGAAAACACAAACTTGATGAGCCAATGAACAATATCCACCTAAAGCATTACTACACTTCAGTGACTTGGTGTATTGTCTATAATGACCATTTCAAGTTGTATACTTTTATCAATCTTCTTCTTTGTACTATACCATTTTACCATCCTATCATCCTACTAACCTATCACTTTTTCCTATCACATATTCATTCTACCATACCTTCCCCATCAATCAAGTTAGTTTTTCCCTCCCTACCTAGACCTATGACCTTGGTTCATTCCATTTGGTTCCATCACCATTTTTAGCAAGAGGATCTAGATTTGGTTTCAGCAGTAGTTGCACACATTCTAGATAGAGATAGTATTTTGGAATAGTAAGATAGTAGATTGGTAGTTGCATCTTTCATTTCTTATTCTATTCTCTATATCAAGTGTGCCTGATTATAACCACCTATGGTCAAATCAGTGTCTCATTGGTCTTGTTACTAATTATAACCACCTATGGATAAATTAGTATCATTGACCTATGTCATTATATCCTAGTTATAACTACCTATGGATATATTAGGGGCAATAATTGTTTACCATGATTTGACATACAAACTAACCTTTCCTATGTTGTATTATTCCTTTATACCAACTATGCCTATTTTGTTTAAATTGACGACTACACTAGTTAGATTCCTCTATTGTAAGGTAGAACTATAAGGACTTGAGGTCTCATATTAGGCCTATGTATGTAGTGCTCGATACATGTTGAGGTCAAATTCACCCTTTGACACCATGTTCTCACCATTTTGTGAGAAACCTAAGCCACTCACCATTTTATGAGCAACTTAAGCCATGCTTTCTCCATTTTCTAAGCAAACTAAGTCCATGTTCTTGTAGTTTTGTGAGTTTCAATTATTTAGTGTCTCATCATTCTCAATTGAGTTGAGATACTCCAACATTCCAAAAATAGTATAAAATCATTTATAAAAAACCAAAAACATTGACCACTTCTTTACCTTAAGGATTCTAGGAACCCTCACCAAGTCACAAGTAATTCATTTATTCCTTAGTTTTCCCATCCTTTTTGGCCTTTTATACCACACACTTGCCATTTTTTAAGAACATTCCTATTCTTCAATCACATCCATTATGTTTGTTTTTCATTTGTTATCATTGTCTTCCCACTTTCTTAGAGAAATACATTAAGCCTAAAGTTTTTATTAGATATTACATCCATGGAACTATGCAGGCAACATCCACTTGCCTAGTGTATATGGAGATAACTCGACTACCCCCTTCATTTCTTCTATTTTCTCCCCATCTTATTTGTTTTTTAAGTTGTCTATTTTATAGGGGTAATGTTCATCATGTTTTTTATACTAACATTAAGACTAACTATTATTTGTTTCTTTGTTTGTTTTTTCTTGTTTTTTAATTTGTTGTTTGTGTGCCTATTTTTTTGCTTTCAACACTATTGCCTTGATTTTGTCTATGTGCATTTATTTGGTGATTCCTTATGCATTTATACTTAAATCCATCCATATTCATACATTTACATTATCATAATGATTTTTTATCATTGGTGCATTATTTTCCTTGAATATTGGATCTCGAGAGTTAGTCCTTGTGCATATTTCAACCAAATCCTCATGGTGTTCTATCATAATGATTACCTTCAAGTGATTTAACAAAAGCCAGCTTCAAGAAGTCTACTCAGCAATTGTAACATTAGGACCAAAATTAATAAAATCCCAATCATATCCTAGATAAAGTAATTAACCATGAAAGAATTTAAACCTTTGTTAGTTTAGACAGACATCTCCCTATAGTAGGTTGTTCCAATTCATCATTACTCTATGTGTCAAGTTATCATAATCATTAGCCAATCAATCATGTTTGACATAATCAGGGTCCAATTCTTATAACTACCTATGGGTAAATCATTGTATACTATCCCACCTACATTTGTTAATGATTATAACTAATTTTGGGCAAATCATTATGTTGTTACCAAATTTACTTTCTTTTGCCCAAATAGGGGCATGATTTTATCATGTTTATCTATCCTAAGTAGGGAAACTCCATCTTCTCAATGATTATAACCACCTTTGGGAAAATAATTATGTTCTCATACCATGTTACCACTCTTAGGGTACAATTATTATAACCACCTTTGATCAAACCACTATACACTGTCCCACTTGTATTCTCAGTGATTTTGACTACTTTTTCAAACTTATTGTGTTCTCAACCCATCATATTCAAATTTTTAGTCCCCTCATTTTGATTTTTTATTTCAAAGGACCACGTATTGACCTACTTATTCTAACCATTCTCTTGAGGGGGAATCATACAACTCATCTATTACTGTCAAAGTTGTAGGTATGCAGGACCTTTTTCATTCTTTGAGAAGACATTACTGTGCCTATAAATTTCAATGCCTTCCCAAATAGGGGAAAATTGTAGACACCTAAAAATGACCACCAATAATATCCAACTAGGATTTAGACCAATTTCTATCAAATATCACAATTTGGCATAAAAAAACTAAAACATGCTAAATGATGTGAACTTGTCATATGAAAGTGTTAATTTTGGCCAATATATCTCTAAATGGATAAATGCATTTTATGAGATAGCTAACTTTGATCAGACCATTTCAAGTAAAAATGATGTTTTCACACCTAGGCATTCTAGATTGCTCTTTTTCTACCAAATTTATTGTATGAGACACATGCCCTTGTTATTTTGTGTTAGAAACATCCTAAATAGGATAATAGTTCTAACACATCTAACATCACCTTCCAATTCCAATTTAGTCAAATTTTGAGCAAATAATATGAAATTTTGACCAATTTGATTAATTTAAGCACCAATTGCCAAGATTTGCAACAAAATTGAGTAATCATGTTTAAAGCTAATTAATTTGAATAATGAGCCTAATTAAGAATTACATGGATATTTTTGAATATTTATTTTTGGAAATTGATTATGAGTTTTGGCATCATCATGTGACATCATTTTTTGGGAAGGCATCCTTAGGCCATAAATGCAACAAATATATGATTAAACCTTCCCATGCCTCTTTAATTCCTCTCTATCCCAAATATTTATGAGGAGATTTATTGATTTTAGCCTCTAAAATTGAATGGATTCTTAGCCACACATATTCATCTTAAGATTGATGGGTCAAGTTCATTTTGATTAAGTATATATATATATATATATATATATAGAAATCCTCACACTCATAATTTCAAGCTTGGATAGTGTAAAGCTACCATGCACCAATGATTCCAAAGCCTCATAAAATTAGTGTTATTATGTCAAATTTTTGAACCAAGCCAAATCCATCATAATATAAAGGTTTCAAGGAGATAAGGATCCAAACAAATCCATTAATGAAGATTCTTTGATGCACAAGCTGATCAAACCACTCTGCAAACCATTTAAAAGCTCCAAGGAAGGTTATGGAAGGTTTATTTCTTTTTTTATTTGTTTATTTCATTATGCATGTTTGTTACTAAGCTCCCCCCTAATGTTTAGGCCTAGATATGTCATGCTTGTTAGTTTGTTATTTTTATTTTGATTTCATTTGGAACTAACACTTGATCTAACGCCTACTTTTGAGTCAAATTCCTAGTTCACAATAACAATACTAAGTTTAAGTATAGATGTAATTTGAAAAAGGAGTTATACATTTAAAACTTATTACTTTGTGTAATATCTATCTATCAAATGAAATATCAAAAGTTAAAGATACTTACCTTTGTATGAACTTGTCGAGTCTCAATATCTCCCTTGGCCAATGGTGATTTACAAGAGGTGGTTATGTATTTGTAAAGATAAAATATAAAAATTAGATATAGACTAAAAGACTCTTACTTTGCATCTAAGACTTTCATTGAGACAAGCTATCTTCCTTAGAGGGTAAACTCTAAGTAATGACTTCATCATATGTAGATGTAGTAGGATTGTAGTAGTAATAATTAAAAAATGAATGTTCTCTATTAGATTGGTATGATGGTCATATTTATAGTATGGGTAGCTCCTAACCCTTTTATAATTTTAGCTAAAAAGGTCAGTCAACATGATGCAATTTTTAGAAAATTTTACTATTAGGTATCAAACTAAGTCAACTAGGCCAACTTAATTGTATTACACATGCTTTAACTTTTATAATAGGGTTAACCATGATATTTTAGTAGGAAAAAAGGGTGTTTACTTAGAGACTATTTGAAATTAGAATCACTTAGGGGAATAGATAAATGGGGTTTATTTTCTTGGGGAGTTGGATAAGAAAGATTTATAGTGGGTTTAGGTATGATAAAATTAACAAACAATTTTACAAAACACCAAAAATATGCCCACTCCTTTCCTAGTGCACCCTTTAAGGTGTGAATTCAGAGAAAATAAAAATTTATAGGTTCTTTATAGAGAGAAAGTGTCAGTAAATGATAAAGTTTAAAAATACTAATTGTATACATATGACCCACTCAAACTCATTAGGTGTCATGTGAGTATAAAATGAGATGGTGATTCAAGAAATAACATATAAATGCATAAAATTGAGAAAAAAATGTAGTAGAAAGCAAAAAATAAATGAAAGTAAATAATTTTTAAATATGTACTTTTATTTACCATGTTGTGGAATAATAACTACATGAGAAGCAGATGGAAGAGGCATCTAGTTTGTAGAATAAGAGACAGACCTGAAAAATAAGACAAAATTTGAAACTTTTGAAAAAGCATGTGGTTAACACTGACAAATTATCTATTTTCTCAAGATTCTAAAACTTATTCTAGTTTGTTAGAAGATTTTATAGAAGTAAAGTTATAAAAAAAATACAAATTTGGTTTGGTAAATATTTACAAGGTTAAAAATTTCATAATTTTATTATAAAAGGGTAATTGATTATTCATTTTTATATTTTTCTAATTTGGGAAACTATATCTCTATGTGACTAGAATTAGCAATGAGAGAGATGATGACACATATGTAATAAGGAGATGAGATAAATGATGCATCATAGTTGTTGTTGGTATAATTTAGGATGGGGTGTATTCAATATTAATTTTTAACATTTTGGTATAAAAATGAACTAGTTTTGGAAAATTAGATACAAGGGAAAATCTATGTAACAAAATATTGCCCCAAAAATTGAGTAATAAAGTAAAAATAACCATGAACAATGGGTAGGAATCAAAAAGGTGAAACAAGTTATAAATGATGAACTAGTTTAAAAAAAATGCATAAATTGAATAGGGTTGTCTTATCCAACTTAATTGAATTGGGCAAGTTTGGGTGGTTGGATAACTATGTATTAATTGGCCAAAATAGTTATAAATTAGAGCGATTAAGAGTGTTGAAGGTGGTTGACCTAGTTGAAATGAGCAAGGTGACCAATGATGTACACCATGGTATACTACATCAGTTTTAAGATAGATGACTTAGTATAAAATATATCCAACATAATTAGAATGAGGAAAGGTGTCCAAAAACATATAATGTGGTTAACCATGTTAGTTTTATAGATGGACAAATTAGTTGGTAAGGTGGTCATTCTAGTTGGAATGATGAAACATGGTTGAAAGTATAATATGTGTCTAACCACATTAGTTTTCTAGATGACTAACCTAGCAGGTCAAGTGGTTGACTACATACCATCTAGTTGATTGTGTTAAGTGGTTAATTGTATATTTTTAATATGACTTTGTATAAAAATAGGAGTGGCCAATGTAGTATATTACATGGGTAGCTTAGTTATAAAAAATAGGAGTTGTTGATGTAGTAAATTACATGGCTAATTTAGTTATGAATGATGATTGAAAGAAAAAGTATGTTTATGAAGGCATGAAGTATATTAATTGCTTGTATTTTTGGTTTTTAAAGTATGTTTGATTATCATTTGGGATAAAGCTATGATATGTGATTTATTGTTTGATATTTTATAAAGGTGACACAAATTATAAATATTAGTAGATACAACCTAACTACCTAATTTTATTGATAAATTTCCTATGGTAGATCAAGTATGGTTGACTGCATTAGGTTTTGGAAGTATTATGGAGATGCGGTGGATTCCACTTAGTGTGGAGTTATTATCCATATTTTTAGCAACATGAGAGATTTTTACTAACACTTTTAGGTGGGTGGTAGATGGGGATACCATCGAGGTGAGTAACAACCTAGAGGATATCCATGTATTGATGGGACTTCTTATTATAAACATTCTTATAGTGTATGATACACCAGAGACAAATGTTGAGAGACAAGCCTTAACCTTATGGATGACTATCTCTATGAGAAATATTCAAGTGGGATTACGAGTGAACCTATTCAATGTATATGTGTTGATCATTATATATATAGAATGCCATTATTGGACTTCTGATTTTTCATGTGATCTATCACAAGTCACTTGGGAAGGTCCTAATGTATATTATTGCACTATGCTAGTCCAGTTGGAGCAGGGTATCATGTATGACTTGGGATCTATGATCTGGGTGTAGTTCACAAATTTTATAGTGTTATATCATGGGGGCAGATGATGATAGGCCCCATTATATTATGAAATAGTTAGATTTATGAGATATTTCTGATGTATCAACATAAATTATTATTGAATGTGGTAGATGCTACATTATCATATGTGTGGTGATGAAAACATGATCATGTGTTATGTGTTATACCACATGCCATAGAATTGTAGATTATCACCCAAGGAGAGATTATTTGGTAGCTATAGAAAATACTTTACCTTCATGGGTAAGTAAATTTTAGGCATAGGGTCATGTAAGGATTACATGGCACTATCTTTTTGTATATAGCCACATAAAGTGCCTTACTAGGATATTTTAGGTTATGAAACCTAATAACTCATATAGTAGTGACAGTGTTTTGGGCATGACATACAAGGGAACATCATAGTGTGGGAGGTATGGGAGTACCAATAAATGTTACCATCATACCACCATGCCAATTGAGACTTGTGAGCTAAAGATAGTGATGGGATATAGTTGTAGTTAGAATAGGATATTTATCTATCATTACATAACATTAAATATTATAGTGATCATCATGATGATAGAAATAGAAACAACCATAACCAAAATCACAAGCACCACTATAGGGAGATCCAACAAAATATCCTACACTAATTTGGTCAATTGTGAGGTAGATTTATTGGGCCATACCATATCATGTTATTCATCCCAAACATTATATAGGTTTTGCACCACTATGGATCCATATTTTAGAAGAGGTACTTAGTGATCGAGCAGATGGAGCTACTGTCAGTAAATAAGTTATGTTTGTTTTGAGAATACATAAATAGATATTAATAATACATATATGTATTATTTTGGATATATAAATATGAAATATAATGAGTGTGATTCAAATCATTACACACTTGTCTCCAAGCTCAATCATCCAACCACCCATATGTGATCCTGGTAGGTGATAACTTTCAAACCTTATTTCCAAATTCCAATGTGTTACTATAATTCCATTCATGATCATAACTATATCACCTTAGTTTTTATGAATAATTATTCCTCCTTTGATTCCATGTACCATATTCCACTGTGCTAGTCTGATTCCATCCATGACCATAGTAGTTATTTTTCCATACATAGTCATAGTGATTTCCCCACTGATTCCATGTTCCATAGGTTGCTTTGCTATTCTATTTCCATACCTGAATATGGTAGTCCTTATTTGAATTATATACATATCCATAGTTATTGTAAGTTTGATTTCCTAAATAGCCAATGTGCTAGTTATTATGACACTCCCTCACATGGATCCATGATTATTTCCTATCACAATGATGTGGGTGTCTATATACCTCAATTTTTTTGATACTTTGACCTTATCAACCTTTTATTCTACCTCTTCCACCTTTTAATTTGGTGGTTCCTTTTTCTCTTGAGTAAATGAAGTGTTTTTATTTGCATATATTATTTCTTCATCTATGTCTTCACTTGAATATTTCACATGCTCTTCTTCACCTACTTTAATCTCATCTTCATGATCTACCTTGATTGTTATTTATGCCTTTCCAACTATGATATCCTATAAAGTAACCTTATTTTTACTACACCAAAAATTCATGAACTTCTTCTGAACAATAATATTAATTATTCCAAAAGTCTCCAACCATGGATATCTAAGAACCATATCCACATCATCCATATCCATAGCATTAAAATTTGAATGCAAAGAATATTTTTCCATAGTGAGATTCAAATCTTCAAAAACCTGAATATTATGACCATTTATTTGCGTCTCCTTGATATTTTTGTCTTTAACATGTAGATGTTGAGCCACATCCATATTGATGAAGTTATTCCTGATAATAGGGTTTATGGACATAGTGACCTTCTTTTGAATGCATCCATAAAATTGAAAAATTGAATCTAATTTATTTGGATCCAAAATATTTAAACCCTTATCATATAATCCTTATTATTTCTCTTGGAGATCCTTTACCTCTCCTTCTTCATAATCTATAGTCTCCTCATCATCATTATGTGTGATTTCTTCTTCATCATCACTTTCATGTTCTTTCTTATTGTCATTATTTTCTTCTACTATTTATAATATCCATTATTTTATTCATTACCCTTATCATCATCCACTTATTCCTCTCTTTTTTTCTTTTATACCCCATCGATCTAGGAAAACCCGTTCCATTTCTTTCCATGAAAACTTCTATCATTTTAGTCCCAACTCATCCCACCAAATTACTACTAGACCATAAATAAAATTGTAGAAATATATTTTCCACAAAATTTTTCAAACATTATTATCCTTAAAAAGGATTCACCATTTTATAGAATCAATATCATTCTCTCTTGAAAATACTTGTAACTTCATGATTCACAAAAACTATGGTTAATGAAAAAAATCTAAAAGTTCAATAACTCATGTGAAATAGATCCAAAAAATCCAAAATTTTGATTGTGTCTTCCATATATGATAATTCAATTTCACTAAAAATTTTGTGAAAAAATTCTAAACATTTCATATTTTAGAGAGAAAATCTATGAAAAATCATAAAATCATAATAAATATCTCAAAACATTTTAAAAAATTCTAAAATGTCTTATGTAGCTTTCCTGTGTGTTGATACAATACCAAATAAAAATTAATAGAGAAATGCATTATATCTAGGAATATATTATGAAATTATTACTAACCCTGAAATATCAAGAACTCCCTAAAAAATGATAATAAAACCTTGATTATTTTGCCTTGATTTAATTATAATATTCTCCATCTTTAGTAAAACAATTGTTCAAAAATTTTCAATTGATTGTAAGATATTAATAATTCCACAAAACTAGGGTTTCATCCCACACAAATTAGCCAAATCAAAGCTTTGATATCACTTGTTATAATCCACACTTATAAAAATTGAAAATATGCATAATATAGTGTAGATCAACACAACACAAAAGATATAGGTGGGATAAGATGCCCAAATACCCAATATATGTAAAAATAGAATAATAACCCTTAAGGTAGGGAAACACCATAAAATACTCATTTATGAAGGAATAAATCCATAATGTCTCTTTGAGGGGACAACCTCCAATATCCTATACAATAAAAGACTCAATGCTTACTTCCTTCTTTTACATTGACAGTCATCTCCTTTATATAGACCTCTAGCTAACTAACAATGGATGCGTAACATCCTAATCCAATTGTAGGATAACCATTACCCAATGTACTAATTATAAAAATTACTCCATTATCCTAATACATTGGACCTATATAACTAACTAAGGGGGATGTGTGCCACATGTTGGCATCTCTGTCAACCCATATACATTAATATATCATATCCTTAGGTATATAACATTATGATATATTAATATATAGGGGTTGATGGAGATGTTGACATGTGATACACATCCCCCTTATTTAGTTATATGGGTCCAATATATTAGGATAATGAAGTAACTTGTGAAATTAGTAATTTGGGTAATAGTTGGCCAATATTAGGATTAAGAATTTACCCATCCATTGTTTGTTATATAAAGGTCTATATAAAGGAGATGATTATCATTGTAAAGAAAGGAAGTAATCATTGAGTCTTCTATTGTAAGAGGATATTATAGGTTCTCCCCTTTAAGAGACATTGTGGAGTTATTCCTTCCTAATGGAATATTGTATGGTGTTGTCATACCTTAAGGGTGATTATTTTATTTCTACATATATTGAGTATTTTGGCATCTTGGCCCACCTATATATTTTGTGTTGTGTTGATCTACATTAAATTATGCATATTTACAATTATTATAAGTGTGGATCATAACACATAATGTTCATTTGGTTTATGTCTTTTATATGTTGTAGCAGAGGAGGTTAGATGATCAACCATAGTGTAAGTTACACATCATGATATATTGGATGACTTGCTTCCTTAACATGGCATGACATAGATGATTGATCCTTTAGTGCCACACCTACACATGATAGTTGGTTTTGATTGGTTGATGAGGTAGATTTAGAGTTGAAAATATTATTTGATGCAACACCATATCACAACTGCTAGGGGTTGGTGATAGGGAGACGCAAGCATGGTAGTCACTAGCTCAAGAGTGATTTATATATTTAGAGATAACTAGAAAGTTGACATAGGTGTAGGTTTAGGTAGTCTATATATAGGGATTAGTGGATAGACTATGGTCATAACATGGTGACTTCAACATACTTTTCATAGAGGGTAATCACCATATTCAATGGGTTACATCACTAGATTCAATGTGTAGTGTAACTCATCCACCATTGATATGTAGGGTGGACCACATATATAGAGAGATTATATCATGTTATATTATCTAAAACATTTTGAGCCATTTGTATATATAAAAATGTTATTTTAATGACTCATTGATGTATTTATTTTCTTTATGGCACATGTTTATCTTTATATATGTTATGGAAAGTCCTTATTTTATTTTTAGCATATGTTGAATTTTATATATGTTATGGTAAAATGTATGCTATTTGTGTCTATTATTTTATATAAAATATGAAAAAATGCATGTTAAAAAACAATGATACATAAAGAAATTAAAGAGGAAACATGAGTGAATGAAAATGTGAAACCAAGTTTTAAAATACAACACTTGTGAGAGATGTTAAAAGTGAATAAAATGTAACAAAAATAAAAATTAATAATAAGATAATAAGACATGGAATAATGTAAATAATAAATATCAATGTAAGGTAAAACACAAAAAAAAATATGTAAAATAGAAATTTCAATGTAAGATAAGAACACAAGAAAAGATATGAAAATAATAAATGTCAATGTAAACAAAGATATGTAAATAAACAAGATATGAAATACATGAAAATAAAATTTTAAAGAAGAATGATAAAATAAACTTAGAATTTATGTTAGTCAATAATATAGATGAATATAATTATTTTATGACAAAACATGGCACATAATTTGTATATGAGAAAATGATATTTTGTGAGGAAGGCCCGGTCTTATTTAAGATCTTATACTACAAGTCAAAAAAGGAGAATCAAAGAGGTATGATCATCTATGAAGTGATATGAATTAAGGGGAATATAGAGAATTATATTATGGAAAAAGGGAGTAAAAATAATTGCATAGACATTGTAGAAATCATTAGTAGAAATGAGACATACTAAGCAAATGTCAAAACACTAAGATTTTGTTTGTAAAACAAAGACGTAAGATACTGTGAAGATTGGGTACTTGCACAATAAATTAGGTGGAACTATATATAATAATGAGACCTCATATCCTAGTATATTATCCTACCACACCTGAATGGACCTTAGTTGTATCATGAGGCTAACTATGGAGTTTGATATTTAACTAGAATATGAGATGTGCCAAATAAGAAACACATCTTTTGGTTTGATTTTGACTTTTGAATATTTATTTTTATATTTTGGTCACTACCTTCTATTTTAATTATTTATACTTTAAATTTTATGGCTTTTGTTATTCCTCCTTTATATGGATTTAAATAACCAAAAATGAGTGATACAGGTGATGAACACAAATAATCTTATGATTTTGTTTTAAGAGATAAGTAATTAAAGACTATGTTAGATTAAAATGGATTAGACTTGCCCACAAGTAAGTGTCAAATCTAAAGACTAATTGTACATGTGTTTAAGAGGAGGGAGATATATGGGATCAATGGGGATCATGAGAGATGTATGTAATAAATGGGATAATGATGAATACATTTTTTAGCTTATTAGAATAAAAATATGATAGTATAGGGTATGGTATAAGATCCATGTCACATGAATAACTATATTATTAAACAAGTGATCTAACATAAATGTTCATGTAAGGAAAAATCATCAAAAGATAGGGAAAATAAATGCTAACAATAAAATTAATTGGGACAAGAATTAAGTTTTTGGAAAATTAAATTAATTATGAATATGTGAAAGAGAAATATCACTAGAATAATGATGCATTATAAATTTAATAGTAAAATATCAAGTCCAAATCATATGAAAATGTGAATAATAATGTGATGAAACAAAACAATGTGTTCATAAATACAAGTATAATTCATGACATACATCATTGATAACATCATAGACATCATATTGTAACTATAGTTTGACTTTGATCAAAGTCTCATCTATCTTGATTGAGAGTTGTATGTGGACTTCCTGATACACTATCTCTATGGAGAAATTAGGAATGCTAAAATAATAAGAATGGGCATATGGAATCTCTTATTGGGGGTAAAAAAAAGTTAAGAATTAGTGCCTTAATATGAACGAAAGCATCTAATCTATGAAAATATGTAGGCTATGAAGAAAGGTGATACTTTATCTATAAATGGCCTAAAGTACACTACTGAGAAGGTGATGGCATAGGACATGGGAAATCATAATAATTATACTACATCACTCTACACCTATGTTTATGATGTGTAACACATTGATTCCATAGATAATAAACATCCCCATGTTTAGGGAGATAATCTATAAGTTAGGTAGGTTTTTATCAATAGATTGTGTCTTCTCTAGATGGACATTTATGTATTTCTAAATCTATTGGTAGTGATTATAGGAATATGTGTTTGTGCCATGGAAATAAAGAATGCATCTAGGAGTAGCTAACTATGGAGGTTGAATATCTATAGTAGGAGTGAAAACTAAAGTCTACTGCTATGCTTGACAATCATTGGTTGAATGACTAATAATCTTATGGAACTCACAATATAGATTATCTACCCATTGTGTAGGTAGAGGCTAAACTTAAGCAAATCTAATATTGCATAACCATTAGTAGACAACTCAAAATAGATTCAAGATTAGGCTCAGTACCTATGATATAAGATCTCATTTTAGGTCAACATAATATAGCCAAAATCTTAGGAGGGAACATGCTCGAAGGATCACAAAATATAATGAATTGATGTGGTACCATCATGGTAGGATCAAGAATCATACTCTGAAGAGGTTCAATAGTGAAAAGATGAGAAGCAGTGTGTTTGCACTCCATTTTAGACCTATGAACATCAAGTGAAGAAGAGAAAATTTCAGGTGTAATATAAGGAGAAAGAAATATATCAATAAAACTAATACTATGGAAATAATGTTGTAAATAAGAATGATATCCATTTATTTTTATATTTTTATCTTGAGTAAAATAAATTAAACTTGGGTCATCTAATGCACATAGATAATCATAATTGTGAATATGAATATTGAAAGTGCAAACATAAATGATTTTATTTGTCAAACAAGAGTGAGGAATGGAGTGTTTAGTGTTTATTACAGTAACATGAATCTCATAAATTAGTTTTCTTTAAGACATAACTCATGAAAAATGATGTAATTGAGTGATTATTTGATGAAAAAGTTCTAAAGTTGTGATTTTCAAACTGATCTCATTAGGCTCATCATTGATATAATCTAATATATTAGGTATGATATTTCTCACAAGTTTAGGGTGGCCATTATAACCTCTATTAGATTTGAGGGGATAATCAAATCATTAAGATTCATGAAAAAAATGCTAGGTAAAGGTTCAAGGGTTTGTGTCTCCTTTAATATTATAAATAACACCATTATAAGGAAATTTGACACATTGGCATGCTAATGAGGCTAAAAATATCATGTAGTGGGTCCAAGGTTGATCGAGTAAAATTTAATATGATAATGTTAAATTAAATATCATAAATTTGATGTGAATTGTGATAGGAGGAACCATGATAAGAATTCAAACACAACCTAGAGGAGGTGTTTATCTTTGATCATAGCCTTGACATGTACTTTCGGTAGATTCAATATTAAATTTGAAGTACCTATTGACTAAATTTAACCCTAGGTCAAAATTTTCAAACCACCTTACATATTCAAACTTATCATAAGGTTTAATAGGTTTTGATTAGTCACATGGTCATTAATGAGGTCATATAACATGCTCTAACTTTATCATATTTGTCATCTTTTCTTAATATCCATTTTGCCACCTTTTAGTCATGTTAGAGTGAAATATATGATTTTACACTAAGGTCAAATGTTTAAAGAGGATATATAACATACCACATGTTAAGTAAGAGGTAGAGGATAGTTTGAAACTGAAAAGGATGTAGGTTCAACATGGAAAGAATGAGATCATTTGTAAAAGTTAGTTTAAGATGCTCGTATAAATTGATGTGACATATATGGTACATGTGGAGGCTTTAAATAAGTGCCTTGAAATTAACATAGGTTATTTTTAGGTGAAATAAGATTGAACAGGTTGAAAACTACAAAAATTGGTCCCTCTCTCTTATCGCTCTCTTGGAGAAGTCAAAATAGGTTAATGGTTTTCTATTAGTATGGATAGGAGAAGAAGAGTTGGTTTGAGTGCACTTGGGGGATGTTAGTAGTCCTCATGGGATCCCATTTCATGGTCATGGTTTCTATAATGGTGATACATATTGTATGAATAATAACTAAGAATGTTAGTGCCTTCAAACTACATACACATCCCCAACACCTCAGTTTCCTCATATATTTTCATTGGTTTGATGTTTCCAAACGATGTATGTAGATTTTTAGAATAGTTTAATACTTATAATGTTGATTTAAATAGGTTTGTAATGTTTTTTTATGGAAGGTAAGAAGAAACATCTCACTTTGTTATAAGTGAACAATATCATGGTCTACAGAGAAATGTTTATAAATTGTAGAGTTTCATCTCCCTATGAATGGATTTCAATCAAGGTTAATATGTTGTTTCCAATCCCTCATAGCATGGTGATTAGTTTCTCTATTGAAGGTTTAATCTAAAGAGGATCATTGATGGGTGCAAGGTCTAATAAGACACAAGCTCAATCAAGTAACCCCAAATACATAGTCATCTATAAGATTATGTATAAGTGCTTATAAAGTGGGTTGATGTGAGATTTGAACTTCAAGACAAAGACTTTGATAAGTTTTCAATATTATCTTGAAGCTCTAGAATCCTTAAACACAACCAAACACATTCAAGACAAGTTCAAGGAACATATACAGCTATAAGGTTCAAGAAAGTTACAAGTGAGAAGTCTTACCTTAGTTTGTCTAAAAAAATTATTTTCCCTACATATGTCATCCATTTCTAGATGTTTTTGAGATCTAGGTAAGTCTAAGCATTTCACTCTTGTAGTCTAGACCTAGAGATCACACTTGAGAAAATAAGGAGATTATTTGGTTAAGAGAAGAAAAGGATAGAGTGGTTTCAAACTCATTCAAGTTTTCACTGGAGATACTTAGTGAACTATAGTGCCACAATGCCAAAATGGATAGTGTAACTCACAAGCAACTTCTAATGCATTGACAATATAGAGATAAGAGCATGGTCTAAAGAAAAATATAAGCTCATTTAGGTTTGAGATGCCCTAATGATCTTAGAGGAAAAAAAAATCATGAATTATATCACTCAAGATATGCATCTGCCTATAAGAAACTCTTGATTTCTCTAATGAATACCTACAGTTTGGGCTCTCAACTCAGATTAGTCTAAACTAATAAGAGATATAACTAGAATGATAAGAAGGGGTATAAGATGGAAGGACCACATAAGAAACCATTATTAGAATGATAATTCAATATTTATAAGAGATTATTAGTGGCAAGGATAATGTTTATAAAACTAAGTTTTCAAACCTTAGACTCAGTCAACTTAAAACCCTACACTTGTAGATAGTCATAAAAGCTAGTGTGGAGAGTTTGAAGTGTTAAGGCATTTATGAGCATAAAAAAGACCCAAAAATTTGTAAAAATTATAATAATGAGTTTTAATAGACACATATATTCTTATTTGGGCTGTATAAATAGGGGAGGTTTCCTCTATTTTGTCTAAGACTAGAGGCAGTCTAACAATTAGTGCAGTCTACATACCTAATGCATGAAGGGTAAAGAGATGAAAGTGAGAGCCAAAAATGATCATGGGAAGATGTATATGGTTGAATTAGATATGAAAAAAGGTATAAAAACACCTATAGTCAATGAAAACACTTATAGATATTCAAATACTCACATACATAATTTAGGCATGTAACTAAACATGAACCCTCATGGTGACTAAATCCATTCAGAGGACCATATGTGATCCATAAAATATACAATAATTTCCATGTGATTTTTTTTTTAAAATGGATAATTTTTTCAAACACTCATTTTCTTGATATACTCAAAGGAATTATAATAAGTTTGACCTTTTAAATGTGTTTTTCAAGGTTGAGAAATGAATGAAGTGTATTGCAACTCATTCATCAAAACCATTTAACCTATTTCTAAACTTGAAGATATAAATTATATGTTAAGTTTTTATATTTATCTATTTATGCACTCAAAATTTATTAATAAATATGATTAATAAAAATATATAAAAAGAATGCATAAATAGAAACTACCCACGACAAGCATGTGATAATGGAGTTCACCCACTGCTAAGGCTATATCTTTAGGTTCACTTAGAATATGAACCAATCCATTTCCATGAATTACAAGTACATGAAAAAAACATTATAATTTTCAAATGTAAACTCTAAGATTATGTACAACTCAGCTATAGACCTTAAAAAAAACCTGATACCCATGGACAAACTTTCCACCTTCTTGTCAGAAAAGCAATCTCGTGTTCTTGAAGTTATCCACCATAATTCTGCTTATAGGATTTGAAAATTGGCTAAAAATAAATAAAATTATGAAAATTCACATATGAATGGAACCATCTCTGAGTGTAGAACAACTCTTTAGTTTACTCCAAAGTCTGAAAAGCTCTCTAAGTCCTTCAAAACATAGGATATATGTAGACTAATCTCTATATTGGCCATTACACAATCTGTAAAGCTTAAATTTGAGGCATTTAAAATGTCATAAAACAGCCTCAAATCTAGATTCTCATCATATGTATGAAATCATCTCAGAGTCTACAACATTTCACTAGTTCATTTTGAAGCTTGGAAATCACTCTAGGTGCCTCAAAATGGACGAAGAGTGCAATTAGATCCTTTATTCCTTATCAAAATTAGTTGAAACTTGGTGTTAAAATAGCAATTCATGGATTTATATATTCACTCAGGCCTATGGGAATAGTGGTAAGGCTTTATCCCCTTTGCTTGGAGGTTGGGAGTTCAATTCCTAACTTGGCAAATAAATGCTCCAAGGCTTATCTTTATCCCACATTGCTTGGGATGACATTAACGTTAAAAATATAAAACCTTAAAAAAACCCATATGATATCAAAAATGAAAAATAAATCCAATTTGTTTTAACATGAACTAACTGCCACATGTCACGTCCTCATTGGTCCACATTTTTGCCATGTCATCACTTTGACCAAGTTTGACTAGTCATAACTTCCACATACATACTCAAATTTGGTCCATTCAAAATGTGTTAGAAAGCTTGAAATGAGATATACATCATGGAAATATATTTAAAACATTACATGATCATCAATTTTTCTAATTTACCAGCTTTGACTACCTATTAACTTGAACTTTGACTACCTATACAAGGAACATATGAGCTCTATTTTTGAAGTTCCACATACCATCAGAAAGCTCTTGACAGGATCTTCATAATGCTGCAAGATTTGATCTGATCTAGGACATTTTTTAATTGACCTCTGGATCAATATGATCTTCCCAAATAATTTAAGAGCCTTCATGGGAAAGTGGAAGACTGATTAGACCTATTAGTTTGTAGAGATAAACCCAAGATTGATCATTTGTCCTAAATCTATCTTAGGCCTATCTATAATGCAAGTAAGAGCTTGAGAGGCCAAATTATTTCATCCATATCTATATATATGAACAATATGATACCTTATGCATCTAGGAATAGTTTAAGGGGGTCCTATACTTTATCTCAATGGAATTTGTTTGAGGGTTAAATGTCTAAGATTTATGAACCATCACTAAGAACCTAACCCTCCTAAAGCCATCTCAATATCTTGATGTATAATATATGAATGGAGATTAATATGAAATGAGTAAAATGGGATAGAAAGTGATTTTTACCTACTTGGAACTCCCTTAGTCTCCTTGACATCCAATTTTTTTGTACTGTCACTTATACAAATAGGTCTAATTTAGTGTTTCTTGTAAGATTTGAGTTGTATTATAGGTAAAAAAGGGAATTGATAGGTGAATTATATTATGTAAGGTGTGTGGGGGATTTTTTATAACTCATACTCTATTATCACCATGGTTGTGCATGAAAACCCTTATACTAAGTTAGTCATTGGAGCTAGTCTTGAATGACATAATTAGAAGAAATGTGACTACCTAAGTGTGATAGTGAGAAGAGTGACACTGAGTCTCTTGAGGTATATTTTATATACCATAGGATAATAAGGTCTTTAATATGTGTCTTATATCCCTACAATGATTTTCATTGAACATATATAGGTCACCACAATGATAAGTGTGAAGAATCAGGCCTAAATGGCTAGTGAATGCTGCAAGAAAGTGAATGATAATTATAAAAGAGGAATTTATTAGCTTAAGGGTGTAGATGAATATAAAAAATCATATCTCCACCTTCCAAATTTATAGGATATGTGTCAAAACTCAAATAGGTGGACTCATCATCATGAGGGAAATTTAAAGGACATGGAGATCTCTATGCCAACCTAAAGAAGGTGTTATGTTATAGATGGAAATTTGTCTAAGATGACTTTATGACATGTTTTACACTTAATTATATTAAATTTTAATTGGTTTCCAATTATTTACACTTGGATTTATTACTATCCAACTTCACTTCTTCTCTCTCCTCTCCTATGCTCTATATATGTAAGCCATTTTAGCATTATAATAAATACACAATTGGTATGGTGAATCCATAAAAGTTTGACATCTTGATTTGTCTTTAAATAAATTTATTAAGTTTATTTTATCTATAAAACTCTTTCCTAAGTATGTCAAGTAGTGTATTCGGATGACAAGTGTTAAATGTTTTCTCCTTGCTTTCATTCTGGTCTTGTATGCATTGTGTGAGTAGTAGCATCTCTTCAACAGGTTTAATGAAGTTTATGTGTTTTTTAAGTGTGAGAGAGACAAATAGTGTCTAATATTATACATAACTTTCACCCACTTATATATATATATATATATATATATATATGTATATATGTATATATATGTATATATATGTATATATATGTATATATATATATATATGTATATATATATATATATGTGTATGTATATATATATGTATATATATATGTGTATATATATGTATATATATGTGTGTATATATATATGTATATATATATGTATATATATGTGTATATATATGTGTGTATATATATAAGTGTATGTGTATATGTATATATATATGTGTATACATATATATATGTATATATATATATGTGTGTGTGTGTATATATATATATATGTATATATATATGTGTGTGTGTGTATATATATATATATATATATATATATATATATATCAATCTACCTCCATGTAGAAACACTTATGCTAGAAGAACATTGAGTTGAGTTCAATTTTAGTAGTCTTCTTTTTTAATGCAAATACAAGTGTGTTTTGTGGACATATTTTTGGTTTATAACATTTATTATTTCAGGTTTATTTATGTTTCCTTATTCCCTTTTCACCTCCAATAGTGATTAGTCTAGTGTAGTGTGTGATCCTAAAAGATAGATCAAGGGAACTAGCCCTTTAAAATCTAGAGATCTATCTCTTGTAGTATATTTCCTATTTATACATATAGTTCCATGTTATACCAAAATTTAGAAGGTATATTTGAATTATATAGGGTTACAATTTTTGCTATAATAGTTATGGCATACCTAGTGGGGCATAAATTCCAAGAAGGTTGTTCAAGATGGATGCTGGTCTTGACAATAAGGATGCTGTAACAGTCCACTTCCTAGATTATCTAATGACTCCAAAATTTCAATATTGGTTTCAAAATAGTTCACTATTTAATTCCTAAGGTCAACATGATGTATATTATTAAATGAATCCATTTTTAATTCCAAGATATTACTCATTACTCATACAAAGTAAGAAAATTTAATAACACACATCCTTACCCAAAGAAGTCATACCTTACTCATAAGCCTATAAAAAAGTTATTGATTGGCCCATTATATAAAATCCCTAAAGTTACCATAGAAAGGAACCTAACTCTTTTTTAATTTAATGGTTATAGTCCTATAAGACTTGCCCATTATGATGGCATTACCATATCTACCCTCAAAAGTGTTCCCTCATACACTAGTGAGACTTCCATTACCCCTATTGAGAATATTATAAACATTACTAACTTTTGAAATATCTATAGCATAACTATAGATAACATAGATGTTAGGTTTTTAGATGTCTCTTTCAAATTAAAATATCTTTATTTGTATGACACTTTGGCACCTAAATCTATCACCACATGGGATGAGTTGGGAGATGCTTTGAGGAGAATATTTGAAGATAAGAGTAACAACTTGTCATTGACTGAGCAACTGACCAACATAAGGAGAGAAGCTCAATAAATAATTAAAGTATTCAAAATGATATTTTATAAGACATGGGATAGGATCCAAAATTTGGTAAGACCCATAACTCACAACGTTTTCCTTTACTATCTTAAAGGTTTTGATAGTGATATTGCTATGATGATACAATCTATGGGAGGGATCACATTGCCTAATGCCTATGAAGTGGTCATAAGGGTATAGAATTATTTGATTTAGGAAGGTAATATTTCCATAAGACCTCCCATTCCTCTATTTCCTAATTTACAAACCCCTACACCTATTTATGTTCCCATTCTTATAGCAAAACATAAGCCTGCTACTCCTAGCCAACCAAAAAAATATAATGAGGTAGAAAAATGAGAGATATGGAGTAAGAGATCTTAGGTCTAAATAGGATTATCCAAAAATAACAAGTAAGGCCTTTACAAATACACTATCACCCTAATCAGTCCTACCCTAACTATTAAGGCAATATACCACCTTTCCAAGGTCTTCCTCAAGGTCAAGGACAACTAGTTCAATCAAAATATTGTAATGGTTATAACCCCAATGCTCCTTCCACATCAATGGAATTATTTCAAAATCAAAATAATCTTTCCCAAGAGCATGATGGTCAACCTTCATGGGATCCACCTCATGATCCATCTACCTATGTCAATGAGTGCTTAAATCAAGCCTTCATGGCAAGTTTGGGAATTATGCCAACTATGACTTAAGATGAGGTACCAAATGGAGGAGAGACTAATTGAAAGATTTCTCAAGTTGGGTATAAATTAGTCAATCAGTATAAAAATGAATCATGTGCTATGAATTATTAAGGGCATCCAAGAAAAGATTCAAGTCCTATAGATATAAACACAAGGGCAAAGAGAAAGGTAGTTGTAGAGGTTCAAGGGGATGTTAATGTTTCATTAATGAATTTTAAAAAATCCCAAAGGGCATGAATGTCTAATATATTTCCAATTACATAATTTTATCAAAGAATTCATAACGTTAGGAACTCTCTCACACCTCAAATTTATCAAGGTATACGTAGTACTACTCCTCCTAACAGACAAGCAAAAGTTATTGGATCTTTCACTAACATTATAGAGTAGATGAATAGGTCTCATGTGAATGTATCTATGTGGAATATATTATTAATTATTGGATAAGTATACCTACTTCAATATGAACTATCTAAACCTAGTTTGGAAACCAAAAAACCTAGTGGGAAAGAGGAAGCATTGACAAACACTTTGATTCCTAGTGAAAGATAGTAAAAAAAAGCTGAAAAGGTAGACAAAACTCTTCCATTATATCTATCTATCATCATTAGAGATGATTTGGTACACAATTATCTTATTGATATTAGAGCTAGTAGTTATGTCATGCCTAAACAAGTAGCTGATAAATTAAACTTGAAGTATAAATCTCATTCCAAATGAGTGCTACAATTGGATGGGTTAGCTACCAAGACCATTGGCATTATCAAAGGTTTGAAAATTAGTCTTTATGCTTATCATAGTTTTACCTTTTCTCTATATGTTTTGGTTATGGACATGCCACTTCATTTTGTAATTTATTGTCAAGAGAGTTCACTACTAAGATTTTAGGTTATCTAACTTAAGATTGGTCCTATATGGCCTTTAGGACTAGATATGGTGTAAAAGTGAGAATTAAATCAAAACTCTCTCTATTTTTCATGTAGAACCATATGTGCCTTATATATCTAATATGAATTTAAATGTCATTGAGGAAGATCATCCTAATGATCAAGAACCTATAACACTTATTAATGGCATATCTAACTTGTACCTTGATGAGTGGGGAGCTGAGCAAGGTGGAATTGAAGAGATAGGTCTTGGTACTTACATCCTTCATGAAGATTATGATGGAGCTCTTAAGGCAAATTATGATGACACTTTAGAATTATTTGCATGGGGAAACTATTTCTTGCACATAGAGGATGATGTTATTACCCCAACTATGGCAAAGCATGATAGTCTTAGTGAGAACTCAATTTTGCCTACCAAGGAAGAAAACACTCACGAGTATGAATATCAAGAAGAGATGGATGATATGTAGTAATAATTCAATGCCATAATGTAGGAATTTGAGGAGGTAAATAGGTCTGCACTTTTCATAAGAAGTACATACTTGGTGTTGAGATTAACCATGTATCTAATAAGCACATGGAAGAGCTTGAAGCCTCTACCAAGCAATAAACAACCTTGGTAGACCATGAAGTGTTTAATGAGAACAAATAGGATAATATTGATGATTCAAAATAGCAAGCATATCATGGTTCAGATGCATTTGAATTTAAAAAGGCTTTGATGTTTCCAAGCTATCAAATTAAGGAGTACCAAGTGAACATGAAAAATTTCAAGAAAGCTACAAACCCATATAAGACTCTAGGAGGGATAGATAGAGTGTTCATGACAACTCCAAATGACACACTTGTAGTCAACAAAATATCCAATAATAGTAAGTCATTTGACTATCTTCATAAGCAAGTGTTCATTTCCAATGTATGCATCATATGAGGGTTTGTTTTCATGGATTATCAATGATGCTAGAAGCATTGTATTTGACCCTAGTTAAAGCAATGAATAAGATATCTTTCACCTTAAGTGTTTTGAGGTATTGTACATATTGGGATAGGTATGGGTTTTTGATTGAGTTAGTTGTGCATTTTCCATAAGTGTTCATGAGAGCATAAGTGTGTTTTTTGGTGTCTTATTTTGTGTGTTTTTTTCATTTTCTATTTGGTGTCTATTCATAGGAATATCATTGTTAATTGTAGTTTATAGGTGACTCCATTTCCTAAGGATAGGAGAAGGTAACTAGTCCTTATAATAGAAAGCATGCTACACATAAGAAATTGCCAACATGTTGACTAAATTTAACCCTAGGTCAAATTTCGTCAAGCCACCTTGAATATTCAAACTTGTCATAAGGTCTCATAGGTTTGAATTAGTCACATGGTCATTAATGAGGTCATACAACATGTTCTAACATTGTCATATTTGTCATCTTGTCTTAATATCCATTTTACCACCTTTTGGTCATGTTAAAGTGAAATATATGGTTTTACACTAAGGACAAATGTTTCAAGAGGATATCTAACATAACACATGTCAAAAAGGATAGTTTAAAACTATAAAGGATGTAGGTTCAATGTGTAAAGAAGGAAATAATCTACAAAAATTAGTTTAAGATGCTTGTATGGACTAATGTGACACATATGGCACATGTGGAGGGTTCCAAAAAGTGTCCTCAGATTCCAATAGGTTAGTTTTAGGTTCAAGAAGATCAAATAAGTTCAAAACTACCAAAAACTAGTCCCTCTCTCTCATCACTCTCTTGGATAAGTTAAAATTAGTCAGCAATTTTTTGTTAGTATGGACAAGAGAAGAGGAGTTGGTCTGAGTACACCTGGGGGATGTTAGTATTCCTCATGGGCTCAAATTTCATGGTCATGTTTTCTATAATTGTGGTCTATACTGTATGAACAATCACTAAAATTTTGTGTCTTTAAACTACCTATGCATCCCCAACACCTCATTTTTCTCATCTATTTGCATTGGTTTTATCTTTACAAGTGATGTATGTGGAATTGTAGAGTATTTTCATCCTGATCATGTTGATTTCAATAGTTTTGGCATGTGTGTTCATGGAAAGTAAGTTGGAGCATCTCACTTTGTTAATAGTGAACACTATCATGGTTTATAGATCAATGTTTGGAAATTACATAGTTTCATCCTCCTATGAATGGATTTAAGTCAAGGATAATATGTTTTTTTCAATCCCACATAGCATGGTGATTAGTTTATCCATTGAAGGTTTAGTCTTAAGATGATCATTGATGGGTATAAGGCCTAAGACACAAGCATAGTCAAGTAACCCCAAATAGATAGTCATCTATAGGAATGTGTATAAGTTCTTAGATATCAGGTTGATGTGAGTTTTGAAATTCAAGATAGATCCTTTGACAAGTTTTCAAGATTATCTTGAAAGTCTAGAATCCTTAAAAATGACCAAGCACATTCAAGACCAATTCAAGCAACATATATAGTTACATGGTTCAATAAATTTGCAAATGAGATGTCTTACCTTAGTTTCTCCAAAAATGTTCTCTACCCTACATAATGTCATCTATTGGTGGATGTTTTTGAGGTCTAGGTAAGTTTAATCATTTCACTCTTGTAGTCTAGACCTATAGATCACACTTGAGAAAATAAGGATATTTTTTGGTTGAGATAAGAAGAGGATAAAGTGTTTTCAAACAAAGTCAAGAATTCATTGGAGATACTCAATGAACTTCAATGTGACTGTGCCAAATGGATAGTGTAACTCACAAGCAAATTCTAGTGCATTGATGGTATAGAGATAAGAGCATGGTATTAAGCCAAAGATAAGAACATTTAGGTTTGAGACCATAATAACCTTAGAGTAAACTATAATCTTGAAGTATAACACTTAGGACATGTATCCACCTATAATAAACTCTTGATTTTTCTGATGAATATGTACAGTTTGGACTCCCAACTTAAACTAGCCTAAGCCAATAAGAGATACATTTTGAATGATATGAAGGAGTATAAGATGGAAAGAACACATAGTAAACCATTCTCAAAATGATAATATCATATTTATAAGATATTCTCAGAGGTAAGGTGATAGAGAAGGTTTAGTACGCTAAGTTTTCAAACCTCAAACTTAGTCAACCTAAAACCCATTACTTCTAAATAGTCCAAAATTTTAGTGTGGATTTTTTAAAGTGTTAAGGCCTATATGAGCATAACCAAGCCTTGAAACTTTATATAGAGTATAATAATGAGTTTGAATAGACTCCCATGGTCTTAGTTGGGTCATATAAATAGAGGAGGTGCCCTTTATTTTTTCTTAGACTAGAGGCTCTCCAACAACCAGTGCAATCTTTAGACCTAATGTATGAAGGGTAAAGAGATGAATATAAGAGAAAATAATGGTCATGAGAATATGTATAATTTTGAATTGGATATGAATTTTTTTAGATAAACACCTACAATCACTATAAAAACTTCCAAGTGGTCAAATACTCACATAGATAGTCTAGGCCTATTAGGCCTAGAACTAAACATGAACCCTCATGGCAAATAACTCCATTCACAAGACATATGATCTTCAAAAATAGTTTTATATATTTCATAGGAAATTGGAAGACTTATTAGACTGATTGGTTTGTAGAGATAAACCTATGATTGGTCATTTTGGCCTAAATCTATCTCAAGCCTATCCATAATGCAAGTAAGATCTCAAGAGGCCAACTTCCTTCACTCATATATATATAAATTAATTTCATGGTGCCTCAAGAGTCTAGGAATAGTTAAAAGGGGTCATATAGTTGATTTCAATGGAATTATTTTGAGGGTTGAACATCTAACCATTATGAATCATCACTAAGAACCTAACCCTCTTAAAAAGCTTTCAAGAACTTGATGAAGAAAATATGAAGGGAAATGCACCCAAAATGAGTTAAATGTCCTAAAAGGTGATTTTTACCTACTTAGCACTTCCTCAGTCTCCTTGACATCTAGTTGTTCTTTACTATCACTTGTATGAACAAGTCTAATTTAGTATTTCTTATAGGATTTAAGTTGTTTTATAGGTATAGAATGGAATTGATAGGTGAAAGATAATGTGTAAGCTATGTGGGTAATTTTTATAACTCATAATAATAAATTATCACTTTGGTTGTGCATGAAAAACCATCTGATAAGTTAGTCATTGCAGATAGTCTTGAATGACATAGTGAGAAGAAATGTGCCTTCCTAAGTGTGATAGTGAGAAGTGTGACATTGAGCCTCTTGAGGTGTATTTGATATACCAATTGATAAATAGGTCTTGAATAGGTGTCTTACACTCATGAAACAAGTTTCTTTTAAAACCTATATGTCTCCATAATGATAAGTGTGAATAATCAGGCCTAAAGGGCTAGTGAATGTTGAACGAAAGTGAATGCACATTGTCAAAGATGAAGCTATTAGTTGAAGGGTTTGGATGACTATAAAAAATCATATCTCCACCTTCATAATTTAGAAGATATGTGTCAAATACTTCTAAGGCATTTCAAGATAGATAGGTGGACTCATCATCATGAGGGTAGTTTTGAGAAGGACATTGAGATCTCTACATGAACCTCAAAAAAGTGTCATGTTTCAGATTGAAATTTGTCTAAGAGGAATTTATGACCTAATTTCCACTTCATTCTCTTACATTGTAACTACTTTCCAAGTATTAACACTTGGATTTTTGAATATCAATCTTCACTTCTTCTCTTTCCTCTCCTTATGTTCTATATATACAAGCCATTTTGGCATTGTAAGGAATCCATAATTGGTATGGTGAAGACCTACTAGTTTGACATATTTATTTGTCTTTGAATAAAGTTATAAAGTTGACTTTATCTCTACAAATATTGCTTAAGTATGTCAAGTAGTTTTTTTAGATGACAAGTGATGATTGTATTTTCCTTACTTCCATTATGCTCTTATGTGCATTATGTGAGTAGTAGCATATATTCTAATAGGTCTCATGAAGTGTATGTGTTTATTAAGTGTGTTTGGAAGTGTGAGAGACTAGTAGTGTCTAATAATAGACCTCATTTTTAGGCACCTTTGGATATACATAGTGATCTAACTTCATGTAAAAACACTTATACTATAAGAACATTAAGTTGAGGTCAATTTTAGTAGGCTTGTTTCTTAGTAAAGATACAAGTGTGTTTTGTGGAATTATATTTGATATATTAGCTTCATTATTTTATGTTTATTTATGTTTCATTATTCCCTTTTTAACCCCAACATTTATTATTCCATTGTAGTGTGTGAGTCTAAAAGATATATCAAGGAAACTAGCCCTTTCAAATCTGGAGATCTATCTCTTGTAGTAGATTGCCTATTTGTAGAGATAATTTCACATTACCCAAAATTTGAGGTCTAAATAACTTATCTAGGGTGAAAATTTGGGTTATAGTGGTACCCAAGTATTTTAATTAAGTCACAAGGGAGATAATACAAGTGCTATAACCTTTATCAATCAAAACACGCTTGATTTGGATATCACCAATTTAGACATTGATGAGTAATGAAAGATCATACACATAGATTAATATTTAATTAGGAATCATTGAAGAAACATGAGATTTGAGTGAGAAATAAGTATCTATAGTTTAATCAATGATAGACATTTATTTTTATTATTGAATAACACTAGATTTAGACATGGAAAAAGTGGCTTCTTTCCCCACAGGTGGAGGTCAAAGGATGTTAATTTAGAATATGAGTTGAATTAGATGATTAATATGATGAGGATAAGTCATCATGAGTTATAGAAAATTAATTTGAGATGGGCGATGAGAAAGTTATATTATAGGATCCCATTCATCATATCCCGTTAGAATTATATCAGATAAAGGTGCATAATGGTGAATTAAATTTGTTGAATGAGAAATAGAAGTGAATATAAATCTATGTTGTTAAATAGTAGTTAATTTGGACTTAGTTTGATGTGGTTTTTAAATGTGTATCCTATAAGGTTGAATTAGGTAATGCTTTAAGTTTTGTAGTTAGGTCGATGCTTGGTTCTTTTAAATATTTTTTAGGTGGTGAAAGAATCCAAAAAGCATGTTGATTTAGAGTTTTAGGTACTTTATATTGAGGAAAATTTGATGATAAGTGAGGAATATAATTTATGTCAATGGAAAATGAATGAGTATCCAAATGTGTCATTTTATAGTAGATTATGTTGTTAGATTTGTTAAAATCATTTTTGTATGCCCAAGTTATAAAAAATGAGAAGGGTAAGAATATTTAATAGTATGTAAAGTTGAGAAATTATTATAGTTATAATTTGGATAAGGATATCTATAAAAAACTAATCTCCTCATATTAATCATATTGAAAAAATTCTCATTATTATTGAGAAAATTAGGATTGAGAAAAATTTCAATAGTGAAGGTAGTGGGATGTTGAGTAGTACTTGATTGATAATTAGGAAGAGGATCCTTGTAAATATCAATATAAGGATTATATTGATTAAGCAAATCATGTTTATTTGTGGTTTCATTAACCTTGGTTGCCACTTCATAACCTTGTTAATGTTCCTGAATTAGGGTTTTGTTATCAAAATTAGGCCAATAAGATATTCAAGAGAAAAGTTTATTAATTGGTGACAAGTCTCATGAGAATGACCCAAAATTTCATGATACATTTTTTTTTGTTAATAATATCAATGTTTGATAGGGAGATTAGGGTCAAGATATCATGGTGAAGGCCTAGTAATATGCTTTTAAATTTCTAGCATGGAAAGAACTTTGTGAGAATATACATTATTCACTAAGGAAAATTTAGAACTAGGTTGTGGTAAAGTATTGTTTGAAAGTGTTTATGAAAGAGTAGCATCACTAGAACAAATTGGGATAATAATGTGAATAATATGTATGAAATCATTGGTATCTCTAACACCATAATTAGTAGCATGCCAATTTTTATATTTCATAAGAATTTGAGTTTTGATAGGAGGATGGGAAGGCTCAAATCATCTTATAAGAAAATATTATTGTCTGGTTTGGTCAAGGGATTCTTCCAAATATTTTTAAGAGAGAGTCATAACATGATATTATAATTTATGATGAAGAGACTTAGTGAATAATTGGAAGAGGTTGTTCTCTGACATATTATGTTTATATTTATTAGATAAGGCTTTCCATCATTTAATGAACACTTGGGTAGTTCCATATTATGATTATTTATAATTGGTAAAGTGATCTAACCTATTTTTTTAAGAGTTATCAAAAAAATTCAGCCAATATCTCTCCAAGAGCTCATTACCACATCCATGGAACTAATGCATTGCACACAACAAAAAAATGCTATCTATTATTGGCAAATATATTACAAGTGAATAAAATCTTCATATATCTTCTCACCTCCTTGCCATGAAAATTCTCTTCAAGAGTAATCATAATATAGGAGTGAGAGAGGTGACATAGTGGGTCTATCGACTTAATGTCAACATAATGTGCACATACCACATTAGTCCCTAGATAAGATTAACTAGCTTAGTGTTCACTAATAAATTCCTAGACTAATGTGAGCACTCTAACACCATCCATTAAGTAAATGTTTAGGGAGATACAATACAAATGGGTCTTGACTACTAGGCCTAATAATGTACCCATGTACAAAATAGGATGAATAGTGAATCTAAATGTTTGTTTAGATGCAAAACCATCTTTAAAAAGTACATGGATGATAATCCATTATAACCACCAAGTTGAATTATGAATGGTTCTAAATATGAGGATCACTAAATAAGAACACTACACTTAGAATACTAGGTAAAATTGAAGCATTACTTGAACACCCTCAAGAAAGATGGTGAGAAGTGAGCATAATAACTAGTGCATATACCACATTGGTGTCACTAGTGGGGATACCACACTAGTGTCACTATAAGAATTACCAAGAAGTCCATGGATTCAAGTAAAAAATCCTCATATGGGTTTTGTCAAACAAAGTGCCTAAATAATATATTCATGTAGAAAGGATGAATCTAAAAAACACTAAAAAAAGTGCAACATATACATATAAATCTCATAAAGTGGATAAAAGAGAGAAAACCCATAGGAAACCCCCCCCCCCCCCCCCCCCCCCCCCCCCCCCCCCCCACCGCCAAAAAAAAAAAAAAAAAGAAAATTTAATAAGAGAGAACTAGAAAGCCCCCCTAAAGATGATGCGAAAGTAGTTTTTACTCCAAGTACTCAAAAGTCATAAAGGAACTCAATCTACACGAGTGGTCTAAATCCATTACTCGATCACAAAAAACAACTAACACTAAACTTCACCAAAATAACTTCAATCAAGAAGACTATTAGTAGTGTCAAAAGTACAAAGAGTACTATATGTGCCAGGAATGTTCAACACCTAAGAAGCATAATGTACAACCCCCCATATTGTTGACTTGGTGGAATGATGACAAAATATATGTATGAACACACCTGTTATAATGCTAAATGAGTGGAGTGGATGAAATGGTTTGCATGAATGGTCCAAATCCACAACTCAAACATCAAACAAGCTAACACTGTATACACTAGAATATCTCCATATCATGCTAAAAGAGACTATCAAACTATCAAAGAAGACAAGATTACACTAGGATTCACTAGAATAGCTACACTTCAAACTAAGGAAGACTATCAATTATTAAAAAAATGGTGTCTAAAATATAGATAAGGTTTCTCAAAGAGGATGGATCTAGCAATGATGAAAGAGAAACATTTGAAGAAGTGAATAGGTGCCCATAATAGAGAACACAAATGCATGAAGGTAGATAAGGCTGAATCAACAAACCATCCATGGCACTTTATAAATTAGTGTAAGTAAAATATATCTCATACATAAAATAAACCAAATGGAAACAAGGAAGACATTGGGATTCACTATAATATATCCAAATAATGAGACTATTGACTTGTCAAAAAATCCATCACAAATCATGAGAGATGCTCCAAAAACAAGGGAGTGAAAAAGTGTCTCCATAGAAAAAGGTAAGGCACAAATAAATGGGCCTTGATGGAGATATGACACAAACTACAAGTGTGTCAAAGTGCCAGCGAACAAACTATAATAGATCATGTTGTGGGTTGATGAAATAATGTGGTAAATGGAAAAAAATCAATCATGTAAGTAAAAACACACCTAAAATGATCAGCTACCAAAAATGACAACCTACAAAGCACATGTAAAATATGTTATATTCTATTGAAAATGCATCTGAAATAATGCAAAGTGTAATAGTGGCATAAATGATACAATGTGGGCCAAGAAAGAGTAATGTGGGCCAAAGTTCATGCAAATAAGATTTTGGTTGCAGCTGAAAATGCATCCAAAATTTTATTGAGGAAAAATAAAGGATTTTTTTTTTCTTATGATGGGGTTTAGCTACCTACCAAATCAGGTCTCACTCATTAATCTTCGATAAAATGAGATAGACAAAACAATAAATAGTCTCCCTTTATAATTTATTACCCACAATAATATTATTTTTATTAAAAAACAATTAAAAAAATTATTCCCATTTCAAAAAATGTCTCCCCATGTTAATAAATCCCACCTTAAAATGTCAACCAAACATATTTTCCCCCTTCTATATACATCTACACCATGTTTAATAAACAAATCTTCCCCTCTTTTAAAAAACCTTATTTAAATTCCTTAAATAAAATTTTGAACCCCAAAAAAGGAAATTTCTTAATGTGGATAGGTGAAACTATAAACCTTCCAACTTTTCATTTTCATTAAAAATAACTCAGATCCATAAAAAACCAAAGTAAATCTAATGATTCACATGCTATGTGCATAAAGTTGAGTGAAAAAAGGATAGAGGGAAAGTTGGGAAATAACTCATTATCCTTTCTTAGGAGGTTGCATATGGCAATAGAGGAGTGCACTACTTACATGTTAAATGGTTGGTGAAGATGTATGACCCATGTAGATGGGCTCAAGGTAGGTGAGGATGTAAGGAGGAGATGCCATTGAAGGGACAAAATATTTTTGTGATGCAACCAACACATACAAGTGCTTTTCTTGGTCCTTATTTCTTATGTGGAAGATTAAAAAAAGAACTAGATCCAACAAATAAAAGGATCCACTACATTTTCCATAAAGTTATCACTCCTCAATCCAATAAGGAAAAACATAAAAGAACACATCTATATTATAGATCTAACCACATCAAATGTTATCCCAACTATAGAAATCAAAGGGCCTAGTGAGCCTAGGAGACTTCAAGCCATGTTAGAGGGAAGTTCTAATGCAAGAATGAACACAAATGTAAAGAGGATGCAACACACAAATCTAATACCAATGTAGGGTATGCCCTATTCAAAACCTTGTAAAATTCTAAGATCCAATAAACAAAGACACAAAAAAAGAAAATATCTAGAGAAATCACAATTTTTTTAGAAACCCAAAAATATCTATCAAAACCTGAAAACACCTAAAAAACCCAAAATTTTGTTAAGAAAAATAATGAATAAATACACTATACGAATTTGTATGTAAGTAATAGAAAAAAATCCCAAAAAATGAGGTTTTGTAAAATTCTTCTATTTTTGACAAATTGATAGGAAATACTAGTGTTTTTAAGCCTTTCAAAATCAATGGTGTAGGTTAGAAGACCTAAAAATGCACTAGAAAATAGTTGAATTCAAAAAGTGGCTCAAAAGGCTATGGAAAAAACTACAAAAAAGGACTCAATGAAATAATGGTGGATTTTCAATGAGAGAAACCTAAAATTGAGCAATGCCTATTGGAGGGTGGATATGGTACCATGAAATGCTATTAAATCTCTTCAGCCAATATCTCTCTAAGATCTCATTACCACAACCATGGAACTAATGCATTGCACACAAAAAAATAATGCTATCTATTATTTGACAAATAGATTACAAGTAAAGAAAATATTCACATATCTTATCATCTACTTTCCATGTAAATGCAATTAAAGAGTGCTTATAATATATGAGTGAGATAGGTGTCATAGTGGGTATGTTGACATAATGTCAACATAATGTGCACATACCACATTATCCCCTAAACAAGCTTAACTAGCCTAATGGTCACTAATAAAGTCCTAGAGTATGTAAGCACTCTAACACTTTTATGAAGATCATTATTTTAG
Source organism: Torreya grandis (assembly GCA_037957365.1). Classification (NCBI taxonomy): domain Eukaryota; kingdom Viridiplantae; phylum Streptophyta; class Pinopsida; order Cupressales; family Taxaceae; genus Torreya; species Torreya grandis. The sequence goes on from JARHVA010005628.1 coordinate 1,073,373, forward strand.
AATTCTTATACCAATTCATTAACTAAATATTCTAAACTAGATATAGTATGAGATTTGAGTTGATTATACCAATGTAAAACATCATCTGTGAAGGTTTTAGTCAAGAGATTGGTGGAAACAAAGGTATTGAGATTAATCCAATATTTATACAAGTTTAATTTTTTTCAAGTGTAATGAATTATAAGTGGATCCATTGTAAGTGATAGTTGAAACAATTCCACCTATGTAAATGTTTGTAATTTGAGGAATTAAGGGTTCTTTTTGTAAGTTTGTAATAGCCTTATTAAGAAGTGGGGATTGAGGTATAAGGTTACCTTGTGCATATCTAAGTGGGGTGGGGGCCATTATGATTTTTCACTCCCCATTGAGTGGGTTGAGGATTATTTTTTAATTACAAAATTTACTTTTACATTGGCATCATTTGATTTATACTATTAATTTGAAAAGTAGTCATTTGATTCATGGTTTGTAATAGAATTTGATTAGTATTAGTAGTGGATTGAGATGCACTAGTGGTAGCATTAACTTGAGCATGAACATGGGCACTTTGAATAGGCTCATTGGGGGAAAGGCATACCATATTTGTTGATATACTAGGAAAGGTAAATAAGTAATAGTGAAAGGTGAAGGCATAGGGAAGGTCCTATCATGAAAGTATATATTATTGAGAGACCCTTTCCTTGATTTTGAGGGTTTTCATTGATGAAAAGTATCCTTTTAGTAGTATATTTGAGATCACTCCCATTCTTGACAATATTGATTTTTGGAGGATAATTGAGTGGACCCATGGTTTTGGAAGGGGGTGACCCATAGTTTTTTGTTATAGTTGTCACATGAACATTACATCTAAATTTTCTACAAAAGTATAAGGAAGGTGAAAATGACAACATTTTGGAAGGTTAGTTAAATTCATCATATTATTTTGATTTTACAGTTCAATTTCATCAAAAATGTACTACATGGTGAAAGTTAAAGATAAAATTAGTAAGTAAGAAAACTACTGAGTCAATTTGGTCAACCTAGTTGGGTAAACAGGGGAAAGTAATAGTTTGGAAACATACAATGTCAAGTTGGGTAACTTAGTTTGGAAAAAAAGAAGAAATAATAGTCTTGAAGCTTATTGGGTTGATATGGTTGACCTAGATGGGAAGATAGGGAAAAGTGATAGTCTAAAAACTTATTGGGTCAAATTGGTCAACCTATTTAGGTATATAGGAAGAAATGACAATATGGAAACCTACTGGGTTGATTTGGTCAACCTAGTTTGGTAGGCATGAAGAAATATAGTCTAGAAACCTACTAGGTCTAGTTGGTTGACCTAATTAGATAGAAAATTAAAATTAATAGTATGAAAACCTACTGGGTCAAGAGGGTTGACCTAGTTGGGTACAAAATAAGAAATGATAGTCTAAAAACCTACTGGGATGATTTGGTCAACCTAGTTAGGTAGATAACTGGTCAACCTATTTGGGTATACAAGAAAATGATATAGATGTGAAAACCTTATATGTTGACTTAGTTGTATAGGTAAGATTTTTTTTTTTTTGAAAGTCTACTAAGTTGATCTAGTCAACTTAGTTGTACATTAATGAAAAGATAGAGTTAGACTATGTCAAGTTAGTTGACTTAGTTAAATACGGATTTATAAAACAAAATAAAATGGATGATTTAGTTTCGAAATATAATTAAAATAAATAGAATACAACACTATTTGAAACACACCACACATAACTATATAGATGTTGGTTGATAAAATGTAATTTTGTAACTGTTAATGCTAACTAATTATTTGAAAAGAAGATTAGGAAGTTATACTAAAAGGTTTTGTTTGATAGTGTAGGCTCCCAAATATACCTGTTTGTCTATTGGATAATGATGAACCAATGTTTTTTGAGCATTGACTATAGAGTAAGTATTGTTTCATATCCCACTAAACCTAGGTTCAAGGGTAAGTTGAAAGTAACTTCTTGGTGCTAACCACTAATAGATTTACCACAAGATGAAACAAATGGATGGATTCCTAAGGTTTAATAAAAATGAAAATCTTAGGTGTTTATAAAATACCATGAGATACATGGAAACTAGTAACTATGTTTATCTCTATACTAAAGCTATGAGTATTAAGGTAAGCCTTTCACAATAGATATCTGTAAATAATAAGGACCATAAATAGAGAATTGTATAACCATTCATGACAATAACTAAGTAGTTTTAAAATAATTGATACATAGTTTCTATGGAAATCAAGATAAAGTGAAAATAAAAGAGAAAATCAAGTTTCAAAAACCAATTTACAATTTCATAAGGTAAGTAAATAGATAATCAACTCTTTTTAAATCAAAAGTGAGATTAATTACTATGAAAATAAAGTGAATTACATTGCTTATGCTGAAATTAAAATACATAGAATAAGGTTGGCTAGGCCAATCTAGTTGAGAAAACAAAACAAAAAAACAAGGTCAACATTGGTCAACATAGTCTATTATAAAAATATACCAAAATAAACAAGGTAAGCTAGGTCAACTTTAGAACTAAGTCAACTAGGTTCACTTAGTTGATTGTGTGATACATTTTTACGAAACTAAAATATTAGCAAAAATAAAGTATAAATTTGAAATACTGAGTAATGTTTTTTAAAATTAAAAATGACAAAATGAGATAATTGACAAAATTTAAAGTACAAACCTATTTAGAATGAAAATAAGTAGTATAGCTAGGTTGACTAGGTCGACATGGTTGATTGAAAGAGATGGACATCTAATTGTTGACTTGGTTGTCTAGGATTGATTATTCCTATAGATGTAAAAATATGAAAAACACAAAGGTTAAACAAGTTTTACCAAGTCAACTTAGTCTATAGAAAGATAAAATATGAAAATAGCAAAATAAGATTAGATTGACGAACACAACCTAGGTGGATGACAAATGAAAAATAAAGAGTGTATAAATGGAATAGGTTGACTAACCTAACCTAGTTGACTAGAAATGAAAAATTTGAAAATACAAAAAATAATTGAGTCAAGCAATGAAACCTAGTTAACTAGAGATGAAATGCTACAAGTAGAACACAAAACTAGGTTGACCAACATGACCTAGTTAACTATAAATACTAGATATAAAAATAAAGAAAATAATTAGGTCAAACAACATGACCTAGTTGATCATAGATGAAAAACCTACAAACAAAGGTTAAAACTAGGTCGATAAACATGACCTAATTGATTATATATTTTAGATATGAAAATAAAGATTAAAACAAGGTTGACCAATGCAACTTAGTTGACTGTAAATGAAAAAATAAAAATGCAAGGGTTTGATTTATATCAGATTCATTAGAATATATGAAATAAATTAAGATATATCTATAACTCATCCTACTTAGTAAATCCAAGCTTGAATATGTTAATCAAATAAGATATATTGTGATACTTTGTATATTGAGGGCATGACCAAATTGAAAAAAACTAACCAAGGGATATCTTATCATAAAACACTAAAAGAGAGGTTTCTAAATCCTCTATTCAAATAAGACTATGCAATAAAATAAAACTAATTTAGTGCTCACTAATGTTTATGGTAGAAGGGTGATGGCATAACACAAATAAAAAATCAAGGGATCATAGTAGGAAAATAGGGGCCTAGATTACCTAAGGTGAAAGATGGAAAGCAAAAAAAACCCAATAACTATAATAAATTTAAGTATATAGGTAATCTAAGCAAGGAATTGTAAATTCAAAACTTATTACTTTGTGAAATATCTATCTATCAAATTAAATATAAAAATTTAAAGATGCTAACCTTTGGATGAACATTTCAAGTCAAAATATCTCTCTTGGCTAGTGGTGATTTATAAGAGGTTGTTGTGTATTTGTAAGTATCACACTATATAAATCATATCTAGGCTAAAAGACTCTTAATTTTCATCTAAGACGTCCCATAATATAAGATATTTTCCCTCTAAGATAAACCCTAGGCAATGGCTCCTTCAAATGTGGATGTAGCAAAATTAAGAGTTGTAATAATGTGAAAATGAATGGTACTCTCTATTGGATTAATATGAAGGATGCATTTATCATACTAAGTAGGTATTAACCCTTAAAGAATTTTAACTGATAATGTTAGAAAACATGATCTAATTTTAATAGAAATTTATCATTAGGCCTCAAATTACATTAACCAAACCAACCTAGTTCCATAATGTACACTTTAAATTTCACAATAGGGTCAACCAAGACAAATTAATAAGAAAAAAGAGTGTCATCTTAGTTAGGGGATTTTTGAAATGAGAATTACCTATGGAAATGGATAAATAGGGTTTATTTTCTTGGGGATTTGGATAAACAATATTTGTAATGGGTTTAGGTAAAGATAATGGGTTTTGGTATGATAAAATTAACCAAAAATCTTACAAAGCACCAATGGTATGCCCATGCTTTAAGGTGTGCACTTAGAGATATTAAAACTCGAGAGGTTACTAAAAGAGATAAAACATCAATAATTGATAAAGTTTATAAAATATTGTGTGTATACATAGGGTGTCAAGCTAAACCTAAAGATCCCTCTATTAATGGGCTTTGCCTACATATCCACTACTCTAAAGAGGGCCTCATATTGATGTATTTATCCCCTATGTTTTGGCTTGTGTGTACAAAAGGGTGAAATATATGACAAGCAAAGACATGAAATGACCTAGATAATATCTTAGAAAACATGGGCCATGGGATGCTCTTTGAATGTTTTAGACCTTTAGAAGGACTATTCTTATGACTGATATGGAAAAAGGGATAAACATGGTAGATTTTCTCACTTGAATGTTTCTCAATATATTACCTTATGAATTGTATCATATTTCAAGGTGAGGAATGAATGAGGGTTGATTTTGTATATATACCAATCCTTTTAGAAATATTTCATATTAAATCACAAGGACAACCTTTTAGATACATTTTTTTTGAAAATTGGATGACTTTTGTGAAGTGGATGATTTGTAAGAAAATGGATAGTTGCATTGATGCATGTGTCCTCTTGGGGACACAAGTGTCTAAGGAGATATAAAATAGGTATAGGTACAAAACTAGAAGTAAAGGATAGTAATCAAGTTTAAATTTTTTCACACATTATAGAATACCTGGGCCTTCAACATAACAATGGTCAGACTAAGAGATAATGGATTAAACATAAAGAGATAAAGAACATGACCCTTTGGGTGATGGGAAGGTCTAAAATTGAAAGGTAAAACCATGACAGGTATTTTACAAATGTACAAGAATAATTTACTATATATAATATTTTAATATCTAAATTTCCCCCTATTTAATCTAGTAATGAAATTTCTAGTTTAAAAGAAATAAATATGTATCTAGGTGTGTACAACACACATTGTATTTGCCTAAGCCCACCTTGAGTGAGTTATTGGTGACTGAATTGTAACCAAGAACACACACACACACACACACACACACACACACACACACACACACACACACACACACACACACACACACACACACACACACATATATATATAGGGGGATAATATGCCTCTAATCTTCATGTAAAGGTTATTTGTAACATGGTCATTGAGATTGTTTAATCTCAATCATGTAATATAAATATGTGTATAACCTAGTGAGTATGAGTGATTTAATCAACTAACACTATATATTTAGTGAGGGTGGATGATTTAATCAAATCCAACCTATAATTATTGTGAAATTAGATGATTTAATCAAATATAACTTATAAATTTTGTAAGATTGAATGATTTAATCAACTCAACCTTGTAAACATGAACCAACTACTATAATAGATTGGCTTGTTAATAGTACATAATAATCTACCCTGGGTCTGATAAAAGTCAAAAATAATATATGAAATATCAAAATGATTTGATTTTATAATTTTAAGGTGCCCTTGCATGGAATATGCACCTCATATATATCTCAAGCTAAAATCTAGGTATATTATTAATACTAATGTACATAATGCTTTCACAAATATGTATCTGAATCATATAACTATGAAATATTATGAATTTGAAATTGGTGTAGGTGTGGAGGACATGTTTCCATGGCATTCCCACACCAAATCTATAGAATATTTGAATTGGTGAAAGAGTGTAGAATATGTTTGTATAACATGCCCCCACTGGAATCTAAAACTATGAAAACGTGGAATTCATGAATCTATGACATGCCCCACTTTTTAGGTGAATAAAAATATAATCTTTAATTTACCTTACCCCAAAAGGATAATATAACTGTATAAGTTGTGTATGCATCATGTAACATATAAGAATAACATGCATATATAGATATAACATTAAATCACATAATATGTGATCACATCAATTCCTTACATGTATGATATAGATTATGGAAATACCTAGAGAGTAATAGTACAATCCCAACATGAAAAAAAGCACACACACACAAGAGTACTCAAAATTAAAGAAAAAGGAAATGGTCCAAGGAGACCTCATACAAGGGGGATATTAAAATGTCACATAATCAAAGGGACATGACCCAATTAAATGTACACAAAGCATAAAATGACATATTCAAATGTCCATATAATAAATAATGACATATTCAAATGTTAAAATAGGCAAATAAAGGCATGCAAGCCATAATCAATGGAGCATGTTCAAATGATCAAACAAGTAATACAATATAAGATAATATCAAGAAAGGCACAACACTCAAGGAATTAAAAAAAGGAATTCATGGAATACAAGTAACCAACATGACATGACATATTAGTTCTTACAAATATGGTTAGAAAAAAATGATAAGTAAATATCATTTCAAGTGCATTGTGAAAGGTGGAAGTATGGATATAGGAATGTATGCATATAATCTCAAACATAATAATAGAAAGTAATCATTGAATAATATAACTTGGGTGTATCATGATCAAAGAATCATATGCCCCCAATATACTTATGACATGAGTAGAGGGAATACCCAACATATGTAAGTGCATATATCATGTATATGGGTATTCTTGTATCACACTCAAATGATGCATGAACTATGTATATATATGGAGAGGAGTGATATGATATTTACTAACACAAAGAAAACAACATATGCATGAGAAATAGTACAACTAGGAACATGCTATTTTTTGGTATTTAATTTTTTTTTTAATTTATTTGTATTTTTGAGATATTTGGTAAGAAAAGACTACCCTATGATCCCATCCTAGGGATGATCATATGTATCCCTAAGCTCAGAATGATATACTAAACTGGTGGTATTGATAAGGAGCATGTAAATGTGTAATTTATTTCGCTATAGGTTTTATGATGCTCTACATATGTATCATAGGACTTTGTGGTATTGAATAAGAAATATAAAGAGTAGGGGTTCATGGAAACAATCATTTTTGGTCTATATTTTATTGTAAGTTGTAATAATGGGAACATGTTTAGTCTCTCTAGATAGTTGATTATGATGCATAGTAGTAAATGAGGATTCCATGGAATCCACAGTGTAACTTTGATGTAATGGTGTCTCAAGGATGACATGCCTAGAAAATGGGATTGAATTTTTTTACCCTTATGTGAAGGATTAAAATTATTAGGTTTGATAGTTACATGTCTTAGAATAAAATTCTCTTGTTCAGGTGGATGTTCATATAGAATTTTAGGAACTTTAACTACCCTAATGGTATGGATGTAATTAATATACCCATGCACTGTGGAAGGTATTGCATATATTTTATGTATCCAAGGTCATCCCAATAACATATCAAAGACTCCCATGTGTGGTAATTGATAACATTATGACCACATGTGTTGGGTCAAACTATAAATTTAAGTTAATCTCACTAAGAACATGTTTTTAGGTCCCATTTAATGCTCTAACCATTTTGGTCTAAGGGTATAAATCATCATGCAAATATCCCAAATGTGAAAATAAATTCATGGTGGAAACATTTTCACTACTACCATTATCAATCATAATTCTATAAATAAGATGGTGATCAAGTTATGCTCATATACATAATGTATGGATATTAGAGTCATCATCCATAATCTCATTGTCATTGAAAGTAATAGAGGGTGTCTGAACCATAGGAGGTATATTTCATGTATAAGTACTAATAATCCCATCTAATGGATAACCATAATGTGGTGGAGGAAGATGTGCATTATATGACATTTACACTTATGTATTCTTATAAGAATGATCTTGTAATGGATCACTAAAATATTTTGGTTCTAATGGTCATCAAGTTGTGACATTGAATCCTTTGGAGGATCATCAAATGTAAGGCTATTAGTTATCAAGAAAGTTTTAGAACTTATGTTTCAAGGTATAACATTGATTATTATAATTCATAGGGTCTTGATGATAGTCATAATAAGCATTAACATAATACCCATGAGGTAGAGGTCTACTCATATCAACCTCTATTGGAGAATGGAGAGATATAAGATGAAAATATATAAGATTCTTAAATAGTGAAGTTGAAGACTCAGGTAATCATTTAAATTGTCTCCTTCATGAATTGAGATAAGACAAGATGATTAGGATATCATGAAATTGCATTTATATTTGTAATTATTTCCTTTTTAGGATATGTAGGTTTTACCTTATATATTGGTTTGATATGTAACTTGGTATTGGATGTAGATAATGTGTTTGATACATACTTAAGCTTGTTTAATGAAATAAGTTTCATTTCATGATCTTGAACAATATGTCATAAGTCATCAAAATATTTGAAAATTTTGAAAAAAATGGACTCATGTAAATGGGGAAATTAAAATTTTATTGAATATTTCTTGAAGCTCTTTACTTACCATTTGATTTGTCATTTTGGCCAACATTGTCTTATACCTCAAGACATATTCATTGATAGTTTCATTGGTTTTTTTTTTGATATTTTAAATTTTGACATAGGAATCTTTTTTGATAATGTTGATATAGAAGTGTGAAAAAAACTTATCCTAAATAGGTTTGAATTCTTTTACTGATTAGATTGGTAAATCATATAACCACCTTAGAGTATAGTCCTTGAGGTTCCTTGGAAATAGTTTAGTCAAAAAATTTATCATTTGGAGGTATAATAATGGAATAATTCATAGAAATATCAAATATGTTATTCAATATCACCCTTTCTATCATAAAAAGTGAAGATGGGTGAAAAAAACTAGTTGGCAAGGTGTTCAAAGACATATCATGTGCAAGAGGGTTATGTAACACCTCTTATGAATCAATATAAAAAGGTGGCTTCATAAAATTTTAATAAATATTAGTAACCTTAAATTGAATTTGTTTTATAGTTTGGACAATATTTGTCACATTTTGATTGCTAAGATTGGAATTTTGAGAAGCCACCAAAGGAGGTGTACCCATGGTTTGATTTAATATAGGCATTAAAAATAATAATTGGGTTGAGGTGTGAATGTTTCCCATGGTGGATGTAACCATAGGGTATTGGTCAATGGGAAAAAATGGTGTGATAACATAATTTGTGTCCACATTAGATGTATGAAATAGTGATGTGCTCAAAGGGATGGTTATCAGAATATGGGGATGTCTTATAGCTCTAATAACATGATCAATAGATGCACCTAATTATTCATCTTTATTTTTTTTATTTTTTAACTTCCAATATGGGTTTGAGGAAATCATCAATATATTTAGGGTTTTTATGGATACAATCTCAAAACAAAATAATATATTGTACTTATTCTTAATCTATTTGTTCATGTTTATTATATTCATTATTTTCATTATTATAATCTTCTTCTATGATAACCTCTTCAACAATTTTTTTATTTTCATCACTGTAATTATATTAAAGATAGGTTTAATAATTAATGATTTTGAGCCATATTAGGTGGTACAAGAGGAAGCTCCAAGTGTTCAATAGAAACATAAATTAATCTAGGGCTATGCATAGATTGCATATAAACAATAGAATAACTATAAAAAACAATAATGAAAAACCTTAGGAGGCTAAAGATCTTAATCTGATAGGATTTTCATAAATAAAAAATAGAATAAATATAAACAACAACAATGAAAAACATAACTTAATCTGATAGGATTTTCATAAATAGACACATAGGTTGGGTTCACCAAAATATTTAACCTTAAATTTAGATAGTGGGGATATCTAGGGTTAATAAGATTCAATTAGATTTTACACAAGGATGGTGAAGTAATCTAATAAGTAGACCAATTTAATAGAAGACTCAAATAAATAATATTTTGAATTTATGCATCTAAGATTACTAAAAATAGTAAAGTACATCCATTGATAAATATTACAATAAATTGGAAATAATTATATTTACTTGGTTTACTATGCACATGCAAGTCTAAATATGAACAAGATGTAGTGGAATAGATGATGATATTTGAACAATCACCAAATTTTATGAATATCCTTTTTATAGCCTCAAATGCTTGCATAAAATATGGATAGTTAAATTGATATAGGTGTCATGTATAGAACATTGATTGGATCTAGATGCAACCAAATAGAGCTTTCTAGGTTTTATATCACCTTTCTTTTGATGTCTTAAAATAATGTGAATAGGTTATCACTCTTTTTCAAATAATCAAACCCTAGCTCTTCACCCTTGGAGTGACTATGGGAAAAATGGGTTAATGAGTTCATAATGTCAAGATGACCCAAAATACCCCTCTATTAATGGATACTACCTATATAGCCACTACTTAGAAGAGGGCCTTAGATCAATGTTGTTATTCCCTATGTATTGGCTTGTGTGCGGACAAGGGTGAAATATGTGATAATAAAATACATGCAATGACCTAGCTTATAACTTGATATATATGGCTCATGGGCTTCTCTTTGAATTTTTAGACTTTTAAAATTACTACTCCTGTGACTGATATGTAAATGGGGACAAATAGGGTAGATTTCCTCACTTGAATGCTTCTTGAGATATTACCTTGTGAGTTGTATTAGGTTGTTAGATGAGGAATGAATGAAGGTTTATCTTGTATATATACCAATACTTTTTGGAAATTTATCGCATTGAATCACCTAGATTGACTTTTTTGATACATTTATTTTGAAAATTAGATGACTTTTGGGTGTTAGACACTTTTTAGGAAAATGTATTTTTGTATCGACCCTTATGTTTGCTTGGGACACAAGTGTCTAGGGAGCCAAAAAATAGGTATGCTTCCAAAAATGGAAGTTAAGGATAATAATCAAGTTTAGAGATTTTATAATAGTATAAAAGGCTCAGGTAATCATAATAATAATGGTTAGACTAAGAGATAAGCAATTAGGCATAAATATATAGTAAACCAAGCCTTTTGATAGTGGGAAGGTCTAAAACTGAAAGTTACATCTATGATAGGTATATTTTAAGTGTACAAAACTAAGCTACTATATAAATCAGATTTTAGTAGCTATAAGTTTTCCAAAATATGATGCCTTATATGATTAAAGTACCATCTAAAATATGAAGTATGTCTTAAAAATAAAGGTATATCTGTCCTTTAATCTAAAAATTTCATTTCTATAGTTAGGGGGGAAATGTATTATCCTAAAAAAGGTCATGAATACTTGATTATGTCAGTTTTGTACCTTTTTCAATTTAATTAACTTGTGCACTTAATCAACACCTATTTTACCACCTCCCTCTATCATAAGAACCAATTTTTACCAAATTTTGTTTTAAATTCTTATAGATTACCTCCAGAAGTGATCTATTCATTAAAAACACCTTATGGATATGTATGGCCAATCCAAAACCCAAAATTCATATGTTTACCTAAAGGATAAAATATAATAATAAGGATAATTTTTGGAGTAGGATTTGTCACTATGGGTCTATCTTGTCCCTTGGTCTTTTAAGAACTATTTTTTTAAATTTAAACCCTCCCTTATCTTTGTCATCTATGTTTTTAGGATTCCTAGAAATTGGTTTCTTATTTTGTATTACTACAATGGCACAATCAAGTCACTTATTCTACCACTTGGAAAAATTCAATAAAGAGGCATATTTACACTATTTCATATCATGAAAAAATTCCTTATTATTCCTAATTTTGATTTTGATCACTAGAAGTGTTCCTAATCCAAATCAAAAAATTATTTTATCTAACCTAAAGTAAAGCATGATTAATTATTCAACCCATCCCTCGATATATTTATATATTCAAAGGATCACAATTACACAAAACACTCTAAGTGGGAGAACAACATGGGATGACCCCCTCCTTGAAGTATTAGATGCATCAAAAACATTCAATCATCATGGGGGGTGAGATTAGAGTCAAATCAACCTAATTACACTCCACATTTTTTTATTTGAAAGTTTTCAATAATTTCATGCCCTATTAGGGTTATAACCTTGAATATGTTATTTTATAGTCTTCCACACACTTCCTAAGGTCAAATTTGTACATACAAACTTAAATTAAAATTTTAAGTTATAATACCATAAATTCCTATTTTTTAAGAAAATATAGGATTGACCAAATGGGACAATAGTGGGAGTCAATCCTAGACTTACCCTACTAGTTTTATCATTGTGTAGTTTCAATTCCCACTTCTTGACACTTATAGATCTAATTACTATCCACAAGTTTTAGTTGTATGTTAGATGCAAACAATTATATCTTATACAAAAACAACTAAGTTATATTTTCAATTCATAGTTAGTCTTCTTTAAATCATTTTCACTTTATCAAATTCAATATTTTACTATCATTATGCTTGTCAAAATTTCATTTAAAACATTATGCTTTATTCCATTCAAATTATTTTAATTAGAGTTAGTTCACATATTAATTCAAAATATGATAAAACATATGTGATTTAGATTCCTCTTTGGTTAGATTTTCCCATTTTTTGAGTGTTAGAATGTTTAATAATAGGCTCCTAATGTAAATTTAATAAGTTTATGATAAATAAGTTCATTAGTGCATCTATGACATCAAATAAGAAAAATAAATATGAGTGAGAATTAAATGCCAATATCAAGAGTGATAATCAAAACTCTACCATTTATTAAGTAGAAACAAAAAATCTTTAGATTATAATTTTACTCAACATTAGAATATTCATATTGTATTGTACCACTTTATCATGATAGTAAGAATTGATTTAGGGATTACATCTTGCATCTAATAATTTCTTGATGAAGTACATCAAGTGTTATTTTCAAAACTTATTTTAAAATAGGGACCTCATAATAATGGAGTGATAACATGTACCTTAATGAATTATTAACTCATTTTTAAGGTTTTAAAATATATTTTGATTGATTAGGGTTTTAATGATGGTGATAAATTTTATAGAGCTCTATGTAGAACTATGAAAAATTGAACGAGGTTTTTGGAGCCCAAGAGTAGAGGAGCAAGGATGTCAAATTTATTTTAATATAATATTATATTTTCCATGAATATACTATAAAATATTTCATATTTCCAATATACGAGCGTATGGTCTTAGTTATTTAGGAAAATTTCTATGTTTTCCATAATTTATTTATGTTTGGTTTACCTTGCTATTTGGATTTATTTCCAAAAGGTTTCACTTTTCAAATATCTATAAGTTTGTAAAAGTTCAATATTATTCTAAGAACTAGAGTTATTTAATAATTTCAATTAATATAAAACATTCCATATCAAAATTAGGTCAAATTTTAACTATTTGATGTAAATAAAAGAGAAGGAAACCAATTAAGTCTTATTTTTATCTTTGTGTTGCTTGGGCCAAAAATTTACTCCTGGACACACACTCAACGCATACTAAAACTTGAATTCCATTTAATTGAATCCCATATTTATCTTGACATACCAAGATTAATGGGGTGTTTATTAAAATTCGTTGACATTCCATGAAATGTACCTTAGGCAACATTTATTTCTTCAAGATCCATGGTAAACCATTTCTAACATCTCTTGGATACTCAGGTGATATTTTAAGGTGAAATAATAGTTACCAAAACTATCATAAATATACCAAATTTTATGAAATTGACATGAAATTTTAAAATAAAATTTTACACTACAATTTATATCATCTCACCAAATTTGGAAATATAATTATTACCACATGTGAAGAACCATCTTAGCAATTGTCACAAATAAGATAGATGACATAGTCTGATAGAAATAGATGGTACACCATTGTAATTATAAATGATCTAAAATTTGGAATGTATATTAAATGTGTTAGGTAATACCATCTCAAAAAAAATTTAAATCCAAATCTTATCATAATAAGATCTATCTTGCCAAGTGTCACAGATGTAGTTTGAGAGAGTTAGACCATATGTTACCACTATAGCTCCAAATTATCTAAAATTTGGAATGCATGTTTTGAATGCTAGATAATATTAAAAAAAATAATTTTATCATCTATTTATTATTGAATAATCAAAAATATCCTTCTAAGTATTTTGATAAAATTAGATAGTACATTTTCATAGTGACTCTAAATGATTTGAAATTTGGTGTAGAGGTTATAAGTGTTAGGCACTATGACCTCAAAAATTTACATCATCAAATTACTAACACAAAATGAAAAAACATCCTTCTAAAGTTCAAAAACTAAATGGTCCACACATATTGATAAAGTAGATAAAATATCTCATCAGTTTTTCCTACGATAAAGGAATATTTTTACAACATCAATCTAAGAGGTTAAAAATGTCACTCTAACATGGCCAAAACCAAAAACTTAAAAAAACACATGCGACTCTATTTTTGGTTGATGCAATATTGTAATAAAATTTGCTTAAATCTAAATTTCACATGTTTTTAGTAGATATATTTCATTTTGATAGAAAACCACTTTCAAATAATACAAGTTGGTATGGATAAAAAAGGAAATTTTGGTAAATAAACAATGTGTTTTAACCTTTTTGGACTTAATAAAATTAAATCCCATGTTTGATTAAAGGGATGAGAAGACTAAATCAAGGAAATAATATGCAATAAATACATCTAGTAATTTTTTATAGAATTGACTAGATTTGAATTTTTAAAAAGTAGTAATAAATAATGCAAATAAAGACTTAGTTGGAAAAAACCTGATATGGATGATTTGAGTGATAGAAAATGAGATGGAATCTAGTCTAAGTGTCATAAACTAGATCACTTGGTCAGAACCCCTCTTTGATAGTAGTGTTAGAATTGGATGGTAGTGCCATTATTGGTAATATGGTGGTAGTGTCTTGATATTAGTGGTAGTGTCCTCTATGCAAGACTACTTCAAAATTTTGGGTGCACCTATGTTTAGATATTTAGGTTTTGTTCCTACATGTATGAATTTCAGAAGGCTATATTTTGCTTATAATAACTGATTTATAGTGCAAGCCCTAATCTTCCATACAACTAGGGCATGATTTAAAAAGTGTGTTATTTAGTAGGATAGGTTGGACATCCTTAACTTCCTACTATGAAGAGATTTTCTTACATACCAATATTATGAGGAGGGATCAAGCCCGATGTAGTTCACCCTAGTTAAGTGCTGGTACAAATGCAATTTATGCTCGTATGATAGTGCCCTCAAGTGCCTTGAATATGCCTAAGACTGTAAATTTTTAAAACAATATATTAGGGCTGTTGTAGATGGTAGTATGAAAAATTAGGGCATAATAGGTATTGAGAACCTTGATTATGCTTAACTTGTTTTGTGTTTGAATTTGTATTTTGCATCTTATTTCCATCAAGTAGATAGAGGGATAAAAGTGATGTATTTATACCATTTTATTGCTTGTGTGGATGATAAAATATGTCTAGGCTGAGCTTAGGATGTTTTTATTTTTGAAAAGATATTCATTCAATAAAGTTTTGGAAAATGAAATTAACACCATTTTGGGGACATTAACGCCACATGGTGATAGTGTCATTATTATGGCACTAGTGTCCAACTAGTAGAACACTAGGCACAAAGGGTCAAGATCAAGAAATGAGGGTTTGAGACTAATTTGGAGTTGAATATGGATTCTTATGGCCCATACGAAGGATGGATAGGTGTGATTATAGGATCTAAGATAGGTCTAAATCTAAGCTAAGGATAGGTATTCTCAAGTAGCATTCTTAACACTCAAATACCACTATTGGGTGATTACATTTGCACCCCCTTTACTCTAGAAATGTATCAAAGTGAAATGACTAGGATAAAATAAAAAGAAATGTACTAGGACTTACCTAGGAAGTAAATACTATGAAGTGAAGTCTGAGTATGTGAAGAAGCATAATCCAATGCATGTCCTAAAAATGAAACTTACATAAATTAATCCTTACTTAAGATATATCAAAATTAAAAGGCTATGCTGAGTAAATATGTAAAACTGAGTAAAATTAAGTAAATAAGAAAGGAAGGAATAGACCTCATTAGGTACACAAACCAATGCATGAACCTAATGATAATCTCTATATATGCATTTATATAGTGATAAATTAGTGAATATCTTGGATTGAGTTGATGGATTGATCAATCCTCATGTGTGGATAACTCAAGATCTCAATTTTATTTTGACTCCATCATCACCCACCCCTACTTGGTGGATCGTGACCTATGAATATCTTGGATTAGACTGATAGTGTCATGTTGGTGGATCAATAACTCAAGTAGTTTATGAATCCATCATTTACCACCCATTTGTAGTATATACATCTAAAATTGAATTATGTGAAGTACTATAAATGTCTAATTTAGTATATCTAACTATGTATGTTGGATCTATGGCTACTCAAGTATATTAGGCAACTTTAGGCCACTTGAGAATGCCAACCACTATAAATAGAGTAAGGCATGAAACTAGTGACAACCTAGAATATGATGTCATGTGTGTACATCATATAAAATGACATGGAATTTTTAATTCCATGTAATAAATGAGTGTGTAACTAAGCATACATAAACAATGTGTTATGCACATGCCACCAAATCTGATATCTAAGTATATGGATTCTAGAATGAGTTGTAATAAACTATATTTGAGTATATAAATTGAATATGGGAATGGTCATGTCATGCATGGTGCCTCCAAAATGAGAAAATTGATATGAATCTAAGTTGAACTAATATTAATCTAATAAAAACTAAGTATAACTAATAAACCTATAATTGAATCTATTCAAACCTATACTGTACTTATTGTATTGTTATAGCTAATCTAGGTTGTTCTAAAATTGAGGTTAATGGAAAATAGTAGAAACATATATTATATAGTAACACCATGTGGTAATAGTGTCTTAATTTGGGAATTAATATCCTTCTCTTCTAAATTATATGCAACTTTACTAATTTTTATGTCACTATTTTCCCATTGTGTTCAAATGTGTCTAATTTTATGTAATTGAGCCTGTGTGCTAAAAAATGTATTGTGAATGAAATATAAGAGCTTGATCTCTAAGACAAAAACTAATGAATTCTCCCTCTTTTTGAGGGGATTTCTTGAACTTGTGCAATAATTTTCCTAAATATGCAAATCTTTATAAAATGCATGTTAGCCACAACATATATGATAACTACATGATAATCCAATATATTGTGCATATATAACATTAGAATGTAATATAATATGAGAATAAGTATGTAATTTAATATATATGTAATGTATATAATTATATAAGGGTATCAATATAGATTTAATCTATGTATGTAGCTACAAATCTAAGTAATAACTGGGTAGCTACCTAGGGGGATGGGGCATGATGTACATCATGGCACCTAAGTAGGAAGGGTAGATGCATGAGGTTCCTCATGGCATCAAAATATGGTGTGTGTAACAAGAAAATACAAGGGTCATGACCATGACACATATAAGAGATCATACATACAAAACACATAAGGCACATAAATTAGACCAAGGGGAAACAATACAAGGGACATGGGCACACCACCAAATCTAAGAAAATAAGTCTTATGATGACATGTTCAAATGTCCACATATGTAAGAAACAATCAAGTTGGATTAGAGACACATAGAAGGACATGTTTAAATTTATGTATACACAATCAAAAGATCACACACAAGGATATGGGAAAATGTATAAAGCATACATACTATGAATAGAAGTGGCATAAATCTAAAGAATAGTGGCATATTCAAATTTCCTCAGATAGAAGAAGCATAGAAATACAATCAAGTATAAACTAGGCAAGTTAGAAATGAAAGTGTGCATAAATATCTGATACAAATTTGTATGAGAGTTAGATGTACATATGCTAAGTTAGTATTAGTAATAGTTGGTAAAAAGTCTAAGTAAGAGTAACAATGATTAATATCAAGATATAAAAATGCTAAAACTAGAATGTAGAGTATATAAGGATAAAACTTGGTGATTGAAATTATGTATAGGATGCCCCTAAGTGGGTAAATGTGTCAAGTGAAAACCCATATATTGGTGTATATGTCCCCTTTGGGTAGATAATAACATGTCTAGATCAGTGTAATGGACCTAAGTTCAATAGCAATCTATAATCACTTGACAAGAACAAGTGAAGCATGTAGTATGATAAAACCAACTATAATAAGATATATAACATATGTAGTGTTTGGAAAATATAATAAAAGTAAACATAACAATGCATACAATCTCCAATTTTGTGTTTTCTAGGTAAATAATTGAATGTTTTTATGTTTTTTGAAATATTATATTGTTTTTGTATTTTATAGATATGAGATTTGTACCAATAACATGAAAATGAACTATGTACAAGGATAAAGAGAGAAAGAAATTATTGACAAGGGAAGAACCATACTAACTGATGAGTCTCATTGGAGACTCACTATTACTGTGACCTATGTCAAATAAGGGAGCTATGATCATGCATGCTATATGAAAGGGAAACTATGGTCCAATAATGTGTTTTACTAAGTGATCTATACCTTTATCTACCTATGTAGTGGTGCTGTGAATATGTGGCATAGACTATGGTATCTTATGAATTGTAGGGGTCTTAGGAACTCATCTAGTAGAAGATGTAGTAGGTGACATATGTGCCCTATGATAAGAACCCTTAAGACCCAATAATATTTAGTTTGGGAAAAAATGAGTGTAGGGAGGCCCTCTAAAATTTGTGACATATCTTTGATGTAGGGATCTCTCTAATAATGGTCTCTTTGGGAGAGTATGCATATGTGTTGATATTGTACGAGTAGAGATTACCTATAATGGTGGATCTAATGAACTTTGTGATGTATCAATAGGAATTGTGCTTTTAGTTATAACTAATAATTGTGTTATATCTGGTAACTATGTTGTAACTAGTTGTGGAATAGGTATATGATACTCATATGGAAGACCCTCAAATTTGACCACCTAATTTTCATGTATGTATTTCATGCATCTATGCACTATGGATGGGATGGCTCATATATGTTTTATCCATGGCCTACCTAATAACATATCAAACACACCTACTCTAGGTACTAATAATAGTCAAGTGGCCACATGTGTTGGTCTAACCTATAATAGAATAATAATCTCCTCGATGGAGCTATGAAAATGACCACTAAAAACAATGATAAATATGTCTATGGGGAATATATCCTACTCTAAATACCCCCAAATTATACAAAAATGTCATAGTGCACATGCTAATGCTTGACCTATTATCAATCATAACATTCTAGATAGGATGATGATCTATGTAGGCTCGTACAAAGAGTGTATGTAAATATGTATCATCATTGATAATCTCCTGGTTGAAAAATGTGATGAGTGGTATAATAAAAAATATGGTGTGATACATACCAATGATATTGTGTAATAGGTGTGCCTCCTCTATAATAGTGTGATGTAAAGATAGTGGTAGATGTATCTAATATGTATAGTGAACACCTGAAGTTCTCCCTACCTCATTTTCTATGTGCTTTTGAAATAGATATGAGAATATATTTAATGACTTAGCTTCCTTTTTTTTACGTTTGGTACCTTAGTGGGTGTTCCCACATTAATAATTTTATCCTCAATCAAATCTTGTATCTTATGTTTTAGTATTATGCATCTATTTTTTGTATGGCCTGGTGCCCTATGATACTTGTAGAATGCATTAAAATCATAACTCTTTGGAATAGGATGTGTCATATTAACCTATTTGATAGGAGGGATGGATATGACATTTCAGTCCCAAAGTTGTTGTAAAACCTGTGTTGGCAATTCTATAATGTTAGTGAAGATTTAACATTAAGGAGCTAATAAAACCAAGTGATGAGATGCCTCTGAAGTTACATTAATTATTGATTTTTGATCACTCTTATTCTCAATGGCCCTTACCTTGTATGTAGGTTTAATTTAACTCTTAGCAGTTGATTTTGATCCATTGGTATATTTTAATTTTCCCATTGATTGAAGTTTGACTTCTCTTTCCTTTACTGTGTGGCACACATCTGTGAATGCTAGAAACTTCTTAAACAAGATAACTTCATGTAATGCTGGTAAAATATTGTTTGAGGATGTCCTAAATATCTTTTTTTTCCATAAGGCTAGTCAAAATATCTAATATATCCTTTTATCATAAGATGTATTCTATAATAGGTTCATTTGAATTTTGTTTCAACTGTGCAATTTGAGGAAATGAGATCTTATCACTGATATTTATGGAGAAGTGTGCTAAAAACATGTTTTCCAAAGGATTTAATGTTGTGATAGATCAAATAGATAAGTCATAAAACCATTATAAGGCATAATAATTTAAATTGAGTGGAAACAACTTTGTGAGATGTGAATTTTTGGACACATAGTCTAAACATGCTATGTGAATATCTCAGAGATGGTGCTTTGGGTCACCCTTACCATCAAAAAATGTAGGTTTTAGTGCCAAAAATATGGATTTTAAGGGAATTAATGATATGTGGTTTTATAAATGTGTACACAAGAGAACATTAGAATCCAAGGCATGTCATGGTCTAGTGGTTCCTTTTTCAAGATGTACCACCTTAGCCTACAGAGTATGAACCACATGCGAATTGGAGGAACTTACCACAAGAGGTTTAGTTATAATTAAAGGTTATTAAATTACAATTTTTGGTTGTTCTATCTGAATTGGCCTCATTGTAGGTGTAATAATGTTATTAGTTGGGGGAGTTTAAGATTGACCATTATTTGATTTATTCTTAATTTCCATTATGGATTGTAAAATTTATGCATGAACAAGGGGATATTCCCAAAGTCTATCTCTAAATCTCTATAGGATCTCATCCTTATTGATAATTAGTTTTTCATTGTTAAGTGGAGGGAGATACTCTAAATTTACAATTTGTGTATTATCTTATTCTTGATTATATTGTTCATCTTCAGATGCATTATCATTGAAGTCCACATAATTAGGGTGTGAAGGATCAACAATAGGAGTTAAAATGAGTCACTTATCCATGTTATAATATTGAATAATAGGAATTTGAATATGCTCTATAGGATTAACACCTATCATAGCACTTATTTTTAGTGGAAGAGAACTTTTTTAGACGGAATATATTAAACAAGTTGAAATAGAGCCACTAAAACAAAATGTATGAAATCTAAAAAATTAAAGTAGCTAATGAAAATAGGAAAAAGAAGGGTACAAATCTTAAGAACATCTTATTGAGATCAACACACCCCATTTAAAAAAAAATGAAGACCCTATGGAAAATTTGAATCATTTTTGCTAAGATGTAGCTCACCTTTGGCACCACATGAATAAACCTCCTGTATGACTTGAAATATTTAGAATTCATGTTGATTGATGATAAATATTAATGAGGTGTTTTTAATATTTTATTGATGCATAATTCACTAATATTTCTAATAATCTAGCTTGTTTAGAGGTGCTCTTACAAGGGGTTACATTCAAAAATCCAAGGTACAATCCCTAGAACTTGACCAAGGTTGCTTAATCAAGATTTTTTGAATCATAGTCTAGCTTTAATTGAGATAAAACTCATGTTTGGGAATATGGTATGACTTAATATTAAGTTTTAGACTAAATTCTAAGTCTGATTTTGTGATCGAGGTTTACAACTTTAGGCTTGTCACTTTTCTTTTTTTCTCACCGATTTATAACTTTCACACTTTTTCATTTGGTAGGAACCCCAATGCTAGGTCAGATTCAAATGACACATGATAATGTTTCATACATTGCTAACTTAGTCACATAAGTTACATTATTTTTCATATATCTTTTCACTTTAAAAAACTTCGTGACAATGTGACCTAATGGGACTTTTCCACTTGTCACCTAATCACAATGTTCTAGCTTACAAAGAGGTTGAAAAGTTTACAACACCATGACTCAATTGGAACATGCCATGTGACATCCAGTCATGGCCTTCTAAAACATTTATTATTTTCTAAGTCTCATGATGATGTGATCCTATTACATTGTGCCACTTGGAAATCAGTCATGCCATAGAGTTAAGATGTAGTATTTCAATTTCATAGTATAGAGATTATACAAAAAGATGACACTTGGTAGTAAGTCACTTAATATTGGGTATCTATATGTAATGTGGAAGTCACATGGTAGTTGGGAGAAATAGGGATAAAGACTCATAGACCCATATATCATGATAATAATACAATCAAAGGGATCCATGAAATCTAATGACCACATGATCAAATTAAAATGTGACACTTAGAAAAGTATCACAATATTTGGGTCTATTAATAATTTCATGTAACAAGGCCACTTGATAATGCAAGCCAATAAGAAATTACCACAAAGAAAACCAAAAAAAGTTTTGAAGTCACATCAGTTAAAGAATGAATGGGGAAAATTCATGTGATAATTAAATACAATCAATCCAATCAAAATATGGCACTTGGAAAGCTATCATAATGATCCACCCAAATGGTTTGATATTCAAAATAAAAGGCTAAAATGTTCGAGAGGGTGCCAAGTGTTGAGTATATGTCAAAATTAGTACTTAGGTGGAGCACATATGTTCAAAAAACACCAATAGTAGGTATGAATTAAATGTTAATGGGAATTATTTTGGGGGATATAAATCTAATTCACTACACTAAAAGGTCAAGCCTATGATGATAAGACATGTGGATAAAGAAAGAGCAGTGATTAGTTAATTTCTTAAAGCAAAGTTTCAAGGCCATTAAATTAAAATTGAGTAGTCACCCCATATTTAAATCAAGGTAAATTAAAACACTTTCCTTTAATGACTCACATTATTTAGATTAAATTCTAAATTTAGAGTTGAATGCTTATTACCTCAAAGCAATAGGTTTACCTCTGGTTGTTATTAGCTATTGTTCAGAGCATTTTGTGAGTTTTCTAAAGATTTTGTACATCCCTCTACCATTAAAGAAAGTTGAAAGCTTGTTGATCATGGAATTTTAAACCATGGTTGAAGCTAAATCATTTAAAGTTAATAATTAAGAACAAATCTTGTTCATCTACTCTTACGGGACAAATGCCATCTTTATGGATACCAGATTCAACTCTATTGTTGGCTATCAAGGATAAGAATTACAATGACTTGTTCTACCATATAGAGAACACTATAGATAAAAATAGTGAAATTGAAGAAGAATTGAATGAGGCAGAAGATAGACTAAGTATTTTGGTGCTCAAATCCATGGGTTTATGCAAAGCAACATCTAACCTAGAGGTACTCCCTTATGTATACATAGTATACCATATGTTATTTCAGTTTAGATGCATTGATAATATGATTTAGTATTTAAATTTAGGAAAAAATATTTCTTTCATAGATAGGTTAGGATTTTAGTCTTACTATGATTTTCCCAAACTAGAGATTAAGTACAATCAAAAGACTATGATTCATTGGCTTAAAATCTATAATATCAAGGATGTTTTAATAGACTAGGTTAATAATAAAGGAAATTTTGTGTGAAAAACCAAAATTAGCCAAATTCCCATCACACAGTTCATAAGGGGAGTAAGAATGGGAATGGCCATGATAAACTAGTTGTATGGGGCTGAGGATATAGTTCATGTGGATGAAAAATTGATCCCACTTTTGTCCATGATAGCAAATGATGGAAAGACTCCACCTTTGCGAGAAATTATATCTTTTAATCTAGCATCCCAAATTAGAAAATATATGGCCAACCAGGGAAATCATTTTTACATGATGTCTTAGTGGATGCTATTTAGGCCACTCAAAATTTTCCTCAGTTCACCAATTGGGACCCAAAGCTAAATGAAATGTTCCTCATTCATTCTTGAAGGTCAGAGTGTATAAGTATAATAAAGAGTTTAGGGCCATATCCAAACATTTTGATCCCATAGTATATAGGGTAATCCATAAAAAACTCATGCCCAAATTATCAGAATAAATTAGAATAACCTTGAGTACCTTGGGAGCCTATTAATATTACCTAGATTGCATAGTTGTAAGGGTAGTTGGCATCAAGATATCACCCCTTAGGTTACCCATTATAGTACCACATAATTTGGCTAAGAAATAATTGTTTATTAGCTATACACAAGGGTGGATAGATTATGTATGAACAAAAGAAGAGGATTAATTCATCCTCATTTATCTAATATTGGCATGTTTTAGATAGAGAAATGGAATAATGTCATTATAGCTACCAAACTAAGACCTATATTTAAATTATAAAAAGATGACTATAGGTAGTGGGACCCAGATCACATAGCTTTCAAGCATTGTATCGAACATAGAGCCTTTCCTACCACTAAGAGTCTAAGGGTGAGGACTAGTTTTATATCAATGCTTCAAATTATCATGAGGTGAAATAAAGGTCAAAATAATCTAATGTTCCACTTATTAGGGGTAGGGTGAAATATTGTGGCTATTATTAAGTTTAAAAGTGATCAATTAGGTGTATCTAAGTCTATAATTTAGATTTTTGGTGTTGAAAAAGAGAGACCAAATCACCCTCAGCTAAGTTAGAGAATATTTAAAGCATTATCTCCCACCTTGGATAAGGGAAAATATGAGCTTGAGGAACACACTGAGTAGGTATCTATTTTAGAAACAACATCCAACACCCCATCCCAAGTTTAGAATGCTACCTCAATACCTATAGAAATTTCAATGGTGCCTCATTCATCTTTAGTTTAGGTTGTAATACCACCTATTATGGTACCAATAGCTTCCATGCCAAAGCTACCTCCCATAATTCCTATCAAGGAGGATCTAGGTATAACTAGTCAAGATTGTGTTTATTTGCCTCCATTGTTTCAAAATAGCTACCACTATGGTAGATCCTATGGTCCACCAACATCAAATGATAAGAACATAAGGCCGTACATGCCTTTCATTAGTCTTATAGTTCAACCTATGACTATACCCTTTCTGATAGTCAAAAATGTTATTATATCATCTATGTCATAGGTATTTACAATGTCTAATTTACCCCCAATTTGACCAAGCCCAAGCCTAAGACTAGTCCTCAATTACCCAAAGTAAGGCCTACTATTTTTATATGAGAAGTTTTTTTATTCTTAGCAAGTGCTCTAGCTAGCACTATTTCCTTGTTGTCCTCACAAGTAACACCTCCCATCCCATCACATAGTTATTCCTTCATCTTGGTCACTTCCATATCTACGTCTCAAACATATTCATTCTAAGGATGGGTACCAGCTCCTCAATTGCCACCATACACTCAGCCTTAGGGTGCTATATCATTTAAGTCTTGGATAAAGGAGATGTAGCTGGGTATATTATAAAGGCAAGATCTAGTTATAGTATACCCTCTAAAGGTCTCACTAAAATTTGATAAGGAATCTAGAGCTATGAAAGGATAACCAAAAGAAAAGTGACTCATCCAGATTAGTTAGTTGTATATGAGTTTGAAGAAACCTTGTTTTCACTCACCAAGAAGAAGGAAAAGCATGGCCAATAATAAAAATATGAAAAGGCCCCACTATATCACTAAAATAATATGGTGATGTGGCCACTAAATTGGTGAGAGGGATGTAATAAAGGACAATTGGGTTATAATAGCAAAATAAATCCACCTTATTAGAAGAAACTATCACCAAAGTGGAATGGGTAGTTGAGGCTATGTTTGATACTCTAAATGTTTTATCTCAATATAAAATAAAAGGAGATGAGGTTTAATTTTTTTTTATTAGTAGAAATTGCCTATGGAATTATGATAGCAAAGTGATCAAACTGATTAAGTTGATTAGGTTGAATAAATTTGAAGAACTAAACTAGATACCCTTGGAGGATTTAGGAATTGATCAGTACTACATCATTGGAAGGAGGAAAGACTTAAATAAATGGATTTATGATATGATATATTTGGGTTAGTCTCTTCCTCAACAAGGTGATAGAGTTATAGCTCTATTCAAGGAGGCTGAAATTACACACCTTACAAATAGAGATGGTACAATCATCAATAAGGATGCTTTCAGGGCATAACTCCATAATCTCATTGTCAATTTTAGAAAATAAGATATGTCTTGAGGAGTAAGCTTTGGACAAGAGATGGTGGACTTAAAAGCATTAGCTAATCAAATAATAGAGAAGGCAATAGAAATCAATGAAGTAGTAAGACCCCTCTTAACTAAACATGATGCAATATCATATTACACTATCAAATTTCTAAAAGAACCCATCATAGACTTTAAATTGATTGACATATATTATAGGAAGTTCTCTAAGGCATGTAAGGTACAATTGGAAGCTACAAAATAGGTGGATAACCAACAATAGATGGTTATCACATGAACTTCTTACTCTTCAAACCTTCTAGGAATTTCTTCTTCTTTAGCTACACTAGGAATTATTTCCCCTTCATCCACTCTAGTTTTTGTTTCCTCTTATATTACATTGAAAGATCCATCATCATCAAAAATAATAAGATCCCAATTTGGCACCTTACGATAAATATAGCCATTTTTCAGGTTATTTCCTTGATAAATTTCATGTTCTAGTTCTAATCAATGTGTTATAAGAATATTCCCTCTTTGAATAGGTAATATTCTTTTTGTTTTTAGAACATGAGGAAATTTTATCTAGTGACAAATATCATATATTTGGTTATTTTATAACTGATGCAACCATCTTAGGCATTTGGAGAGGCTTATATATAGGGTTTCCCCCCTCATTTATTTTTTAGAATAGAACTTTGTGGAATTAATACAAATGGAAAGAGGAATGCTAGGAATTTCTTCACTCTTTCATTACTCTCTATATTTTATTATTTCTCAATATTTGTAAATGAAAGATGGTTTCAATTTCTAATGATTGAAACTGATAGTATTGCTTCTAATGCATCTTGTTAGTTTGTAATTTCTACTATTCTAATAAAATTTGTTGATGTATGGTTTCTTTCTCTTCTATTATACAAAAAAATGTGCTTAAGGAAATTTATTATGGGTATCCACTTTTAGGACACACTTCTCATATATGTGCATTTTATTCACGCTAGAATCACCACTGCATTTATGGAATTTTGAGTCCAATACTAGAATTTCATGAAATTTAGTTTTATTTGCACTATCATTATAAAGAACTAAATGAAATATGTTGGTATTTGTTATTGTAAGGAAAATATTATTTTTATACTCAACCCTTCTTTCCTTTTTTGTTTTTTTTGACATGAATCACCTTAGTTTACTACTCAATGTAAGTATTCATCTATTTGTTTGAATTTGGGTAATAATTGGAAAAATATAAATAAATTTTCACCATAATAACAAAAAAAAATATAAAATAAATTAACACAACAAAGTTACTTATATCCCTACAATACGGTCTACTTGTTGGCTAAAGGTGGTAGTCATATAATCATTTTATAAAAATTGAATTAAGCCCTAAGGTCTTTGGGGACCTATACAACAAACTGAGATATATTACTCTACCATTAGCATTGTAACCTCAACATAGATGCACATCAATAGGAGAAAATATGGCACTAAAAGGAGGGCCTTGGATTTTCTATTTTTTTGTTTTTGAGTAAAATTATAGTGTATTTTAGTTGAAATATAGAATAATTTATTTAAATACACAGAGATTGGAGTAAACAATGCAACTTCATTTCATTTATGTGAGATATTTTTAATGTTTAAAAGATCTTTGTGAATGTGTGTTTATTTCAAAAAAGTCATTGAAATATTGGCTCATTTCTGGAGACATTCTAGCATCACCCCTCTAATCTTTTTAAATTTCATCTAAAGGCATTAAAGATAGGCACATCATTGAATTCTTTGAATAGATCAGGGCTTGTTTCATCTATATTTGTAAGGGTCTATATAATTTGAATTAAGGACTTTATATCTATAGTAAATTAGTGTAATGATCAATGTCTAGTTGATTATTTATGTCAAATATCACTAAACCAATGCTCTATAAATTTAAATTGGGTTCTTTCACATAGCATTAAGGAATTATTTACATAATTTCACTTTGATAATGTTATGATAAGTTTAATACACTAAAGTTTTCTTGAAATATTTTGTATAACTTATATATTTTTAGGTTAGACTAACTTTCTAAGGATAATTATGTGCATGCTCCAAAGTTTTGAAAGATTCAGGTTGATAAAGGTAAAATAAGATCGATCTGCATGTTGTAGACCACTCTATGGGGTTCTTTTATGGTAATTTAACCAATATTTAACTTCCTTAGAAATATTTGAAGAATATTTGTGGTATTTTGATTTTACATCACTGATCCTTTACATAACATCCTAGAGTTACCTAGGGTCTGGACTAAATCCCACTCTAAAACTAGAGTTCCCCTTAGATCTTTAGAAACCCATCATAAAGCTAGCATTGATAAAAGAAGATGTAGGAAGCCCAAATCCTACCCTACTTATCTAGTGAACTAGAATCTAGTTCCTCTATTACACATCTATCCAATCATGGTGTGGTTAGGAGGATCTTCCATGAATGTGCTCATCCCTATGTATGATTTGCCTAAGAACCTTGAAAAGTACCTCCCTATTTTAACCCATCTAGATGTATAACTGTTGAAGAACACATCAAGTCATTTAAGGTAGCTCTTAGGATTTTAAACATAATCCATGAAGATGTATCCTAAAGACTCTTCCCATTTACCTTCAGAGAAGTAGCCTTTGACTGGTTCCTCAATTTTCTAGAAGATTCAATCATAGGGTGGAACTAGTTTAATGATATATTTATTGCATAATTTAGAAGGGTCATTAGCCCTAAGATAATCTACAAATAATTAACTATCCTAAAACAAGACTTGAGAAATGCCATAATAAATTTTAATGCTAAATTTTAGAAGATTTATAACCTCACCATAGCTCCCTATTAGCCTATATATGACTTGGCACTTGAAATTTATAAAAATTCCCTAGACCCAATGAATGTTATCATCATATGTAGGCAGATGAATACCAATAGGCTACCACTTACATATGTATATGCCATATACATTGATGAGTATATGTATCCATAAGGGCACCCTACCTTTGTTATCCGAAACATCAACCTAGCCTTTCCTACTCTAAACTTAGTTTCAAATGGAAATCAAAATATGCCTACATTAAATGAAATAATTGTCCATAATTAATTACCATTAAGACATGCAACTCTTGGTCAACAGCTAGGATTCTTCAATCAATCTAATGTTGGGGCTCATCCCTAAAATAAAACTCAAGCTTTAGTCTTTGTTAATAACTCGAATACCTAAAATGTTGTCTAAAACCTAGTCTAAAATACTAGGTCCAAGTGCTCAAAGGGAAACATAGACAAAATTTAGAGAATGGTAAAAAAACTAGGTAGTGACTTTTTGAACTTACAAAGGTAAATGGGAAACACGTGGGAAAGCTCTAATAGAAATTACACGTTTCAAAACTACAATAAACCTTTTAACTAGTCTAAAAATAATAACAATAACAATGAGCCCCTAGATAATAAGCTATCTAAAATAAATATCTATGAATTATCCTTGCCTAATTGGTGTAGGGTCAATAACATGGCCTGACATGGATATTTGAACTGCATAGAGTTTTTTAACATCTTTGAACTATTCCAAAATGAGATGGAAAATTACAAACTTATCCCTAATAATCAAAGAAATATTATCAATTATGGAGATGTAAGAGCATCAAATAATGGATTCAAAGCTACTAAAACAGCCCTTATGGTTAAAAATTATGATTTTAGAAACCAATAAGAGAATAAGCCTAAAATCAACATGGATGAGGTCCATGCTTTCTAATAGTACTAAAATAACAATTATGCCTTGAGGAATAGAGCTCAAAAGGAACTTGTGACAACTTCCACACCACCCAACAAATTTGACACTCCCAAAGACCATAGAACCAATAATGATCCTCCTCCCCCCAAGGTAAAACATAATCAACCAACTTTAGAGTCTACTACAACTGGATCTAAAGGTGGGTACAATATTGTGCCAATAGTACCTTGCATGTGTTTGCTCAAATCACTAAGCAGTGTGATT
Organism: Torreya grandis; assembly: GCA_037957365.1. Classification (NCBI taxonomy): domain Eukaryota; kingdom Viridiplantae; phylum Streptophyta; class Pinopsida; order Cupressales; family Taxaceae; genus Torreya; species Torreya grandis. Next base: position 1,103,713 of record JARHVA010005628.1, read on the forward strand.
TTATACTAAAATAATTAACTAAAAAACTAGATAAAGATAAATCCAAATTTGTGAATGCAAATGTGGTAATGTATAAGAGTAAGGTTGAGGTCCTTGCATTTATGTTGACTGTTAGAATTTTTGGAAAGAATGTGCATAATTGTTTACTTAATTCTAGGACATCCAATAACATAATGCCTATAGGTATTTGAGAAAATTTAGGACTAAATATAATCAAGTCTAACTAAGTTGTTATTCAATTGGATAATTCAAAGGTCAAGGTGATGGGAAAACTACTAAATGTTCATATGCAATTGGCTCATGAACCCAAGATTCAACAGTTCATCAACATTCAAGTTGTAGAAATCCAAGAAGCATATGGGATGTTTTTTAGTAGAGACTAGACAAAATCCTTGAATAGATGCATGTTAATAGACTACCTACACATGTGGATACCTTGGAGGGGTGTTCCCAATAAAATCTAGATTGAGTGAGAGTTGAGAATTAAGTTTATGATTGTAGAGTAAATTCCAAAAATGAGAAGGTTAATTTACAATCCAAAAACTTAAGCATGTATGATTTTGATACTACTGATTCAAATGAGAGCAAATGCCAATGATGAAAGATTATGGATGATGTAGTTAGATGACATGAGAGTTAAACGAGGCTTAGGGGTAGGTATTGTATTAAAAAATTTGGTTGGTAAACAATACTTGGCATCTTATAGACTTCAATTTCTATGAACTAATAATCTTGTAGAATACAAGGCCTTAATCCTAGGACTTATATTCACCATCAAGAATAACATAAGTAAATTGTTAGTCCATGGTGATATGAAATTAGTGATAAAATAGGTATGTAGTCAATATTAATGTAATCTTTCTTATTTATATAAATATAAATTCATATCTTGGGATTGGATTGAGAGTTTCAAAGTATTTAACATTTCCTTTATACCCAAGGATCAAAATTAATTAGCATATGTGTTGGCTTATGTAGCAACAAATATTATCCTTTCCTGAGGATCTCAAATTACATAAGTTTGTATTTGAAATGATATCATGCCCTTCTATTCTAGATAATGCCAATCACTTTCAAGTGTTTGATGATGATAAACAAATCATCAATTTTATGACTAGTTTTAGAGTGTTTGAGTCACACATAATTGATGCATAAAAATAAGAGTCTTATAAAAATCTCAGTCTTTGACACCCAAGTCATCCCTCACATGATCCCTATGAAGGAAGCATAAAAGCCTTTCATGTAAAAGTAGAGACCCATGAACCCCATTCTAGAGACTCTCATTTATATGGAAGTGAAGAAGTTATTATATGTAATAATTATCTTCCTGATCAAACACTCCACATGCGTGGCCAACCTAGTCCCAATTAGGAAGAAGAATGTTGAAATTAAAATTAGCATAGACTTTTAGAACCTCAATAAATCTTTAGAAAATGATAACTATTTGTTGCCCTCTTTGGATGAGGTGATTCAAATAGTTAGTGGCTCTAAAATGATGTTTTTTTTAGATGGATTTTATGGCTACAACCAAGTTTTGGTCAACAAAGAAGACATGTTCAAAATTGAATTTACAACTAAGTGGGTAAAATTCACATATAAAAAGTTGCCTTTCAGACTCATAAATGCCAAATCTACCTTTCAACATGCCATGGATCATGCCTTCCAAGAACTAATTGGTAAGTTAATTATTATCTATATGGATGACTTAACCATTTTCTCTAAGAATAGGAAGGATCACATGATGCACCTCTATTATGTTATATAAAAATATAGGAGGTTTGGTGTCTCTCTGAACCCCACTAAAAGTATTTTTTTGCATAACTAAAGGTAAAATCTTAGGACATATAATCACAAATGATGGTATGGATATTGACCCAAAAATAATTAATGTTATCTCTAAGGTTGATTTTTATAATAGTGGAAAAGAGTTAAAATCATTTTTTGGGAGAATTAACTTCATGCATAGATTCATTTTAGGTTTCACTAAAATTTTTAGTCCCCTAAATACTGTGTTTAAGGACATGGAGATTGACTGGATACCCAAGGTTAGGAAATCCTTCCAAGACATCAAGGATGACATAATATAGGCACCTATATTGATTAGCCCAATTTTTAGTAAGGATTTATACCTCTACTCTTTTAGTATTGATCACATGATTGTTTTTATTTTAATGTAGAAAGTAAATGATAGAAAAAACCTGATCGATTTCGTGAGTAAAAACGTGAAGGATGCAAAATTAAGATATCCTTTTTTGGATAAACAAGCATACTTTTTGGTAAAGGATGTAACATATTCAGACACTAAATCCTTAGAAATAAGACTCATGCCATAATACCTAACCCTATCATTAAGGTTATGCTTACATATATTGAGTTAGTGTAAATGTGAGGGAAGTGGATGACCAAGCTCCAAGAATACAACATAGAAACTAAGTCAACCAAGATGGTATGAGGTCAAGTCTAATTTTGTTGATGATCAAGACTGATCCTCAAATTGATATTTTAAAGGTGGAAGTAGACTAGATCTTAAGTGAATATTGGTATAAGGACATTGTCTATTACCTATTGAGAAACACTTGACCCTCAGAGTTGAAAATAGAACAAAGGAGAGCCCTCAAGATCAAATGTTCTCACTTCATGATCAAAAGAGGAGTGATCTGTATAAATAACTATGAAGGGATATAATTGAGATGTATCTCTAGAAGGGAAACTTTAGTCATACTAAACAACTTCCATGAGAATTTGGGAAGTGAACATCATTGGGTAAAACCACTACCCAAAAAATACTCAGAGAAGGCTACTACTAGCCTACAATATTCATGGATGTACATGCTCACATTTGAACTTGTCATCAAAGTTAGGTGTTTGATAATATAGAAGTAAGGGCAGCCATATATTTGTAGATAGTGATTGAAACAAGGCCATTTTCCCAATGGATACTGGATTTTGTTGGAGTTATCAATCTCAACTCTTTAGTGGGCCATAAACTTGTGCTAATAGCCACTAATTATTGCACCAAGTGGATCGAAGTAATTACCACTAGGAAATATAGGGAAATTAATGTCATCAAATTCTTGGAGGAAAATATTACAACCAATTTTGGGACCCCCTTATCTCTAGCATGTTACAATGGCTTAGCTTTATAATATTTAGAATTCATAGATTGGGCCTATGACAACAAGATTTTTATTAAGTTTCTTTGAACTATTATCCATAGGGAAATGATGTTGAATAACTAACAAACAAGAACCAAATGAATGCAATAAAAAGTTAGTAGATAAAAAGCCAAGGGAATAGTAATAACTATTGAAATATGCTCTCTAGGTAGATTAAAAAGGATATAAGTAGGCTTTAAAGTCATGTCCATTCTTACTAGTGTATGGGAAACAAACAATATTTCCCATCACATTGTAGCTATCTACTTATGAGTTCATTGCTGAATATATGGATGATAATGAAAGAATCCAATCAACAATATTGAACATCATCTAGATGGAAGATTTTAGAGATGAAGCCCTCAATAATTTCAATAAACACCAAGATGTAGTCAAAAGGTAGTTTGACAAGATGGATAAAATCAAAACTTTATGAATCTTAGACTTAGTCTTATTGTAGAACAAAGCCCATGAGAAAAAAGCCTAACATGACAAATTCATGATCCTTTAGATTGGGCCATATCAAATTGTAGAGATATTAGGTGATCATACATTCAAATTAAATGACTTACAAAGAAATGAATTAATTCTACTACTGAATGCAAAATTCTTGAATCACTACTTCTTAGTTACCCCTGTACCCCTACCAAAGGATTATGAGTTTTTTTAGTTTAGCATAGATAGGGGTAGATTAGTTTCCTTTCTGATTTTCTTTCTCATTTTGTGTTTGGTTTTTATTCTTTTCTTTCTTTAGATTAGTCTCTATGTGGTGTGATATAGCTTAACAATAAGCCCTTTGGACAAAATTTCAAGTTTATCTTGCATTTTCTCCAAGCTTTGACATCTAAATGAAATCTAAGATTTGAAGTATTAAAACCCATGTACATCCCAATAGCTTGTTATCCAAATTTAAGAGACTACACTAGTTTTACTTTGGAAAAATTGGAAGAATCTAATTATAAGGTCACCATTTCATGGAGTCTATGTTTTTATTTTTATTTTAATAAAATTATAACAAACATATATTTGACTAGATGAAGGTCCTAAAATTTTGAAGTTCATGTATACTAACACTTAATCCCATATCATAAGATTGCTTGGGCAAAACTCAATCACTCAAAGTAAGTTGTTCTTAAGAAAAAGTTTTGAAATACCTTAAAACTTGGCCAACAAATTGGTACCCAACCTGCAAGGGTTTGAAAAAAAAAGTATATGTGTATCAAGTTGAAACAAACTTGACATTATAAGTTGCATTCCTTTGAAGGTGATTCAGGTAACCTCCACCAAGGCTATGGATGCCTGGATGGCAATGGAGCAAGGCCTAGAGTGGAGCCAAAGGTATCTCTATTAAGGATGTGTAGCTAGTATCAAATCATATTTAAGTTATCTCCTTAAAATATGAGCATATATATATATAAGGTGCTTACTAAGAACCTATGTTCAAGGCCATGAATTTTGGAGCCACCAATTTTTATATCCAAATGCATGATGGTTAATCAATTCAAAGTACACACATAGTATACATGGTTTCCAAAATTTTAGGTTTTAATCCATCAAGTGTAAAGTTGTTAGTCATAGAAAATCAATTCTAATAGTTGTTGCATCCACCAAGGAATGACTAATTAATTATATTTTAAACAAGGATATCTAAATTCTAACATATTTCTATATTTCCCAAAGAGGTCACCATTTATTGAGATCAACATGCCCCATTTTTATAAAAAATGAGGACCCCATGAAAAATTTAAATCATTCACCCTAAGATGTACCACACCTTTGGACCACATTATTAAACCCCGCCCCCCCCCCCCCCCCCCCCCCCCCCCCCCCCCCCCCCCGCCTTATATGACTTCAAATATTTAGAATTCGTGTTAATTCATGACAAATATTAATGGGGTATTTTGAATAATTCATTGATGCCTAATATACTAAAATTTTGAATAATATGGCTTATTTAGAGGTGTTATTACAAGGGGTTACATTCAAAAATCTAAGGTATGATCCCTGGAACTCAACCAAGGTTACTTAATCAAGGTTTTCCAAATCATAGTCTATCTTTAATTATGACAAAATTTGCACTTGAGACTATGGTATACCTTAATCTTAATTTTTAGAATAAATTCCAAGTTTGATTTTGTGCTAAAAGTTTACAACTTTAGGATTACCTCTTTTCTTTTTATCTCATAGATTTATAAGCTTCACACCTTTTCATTTGGTAAGAACCCTAATGCCATCTCAACTTCAAATGACATATGATAGTGTCACATGCATTGGTGACTCATTCACATAAGTTTCAAACTTCATTGCATATCTTTTTGCCATTGAAAAATTGAGTGATAATGTGATCCAATGAGAGTTTTCCACTTATCACCTAGTCATGACATTACAGTTTACAAAGAAGTTATAAAGTTTACAACCCTATGACTCAATCAAAACATGTCATGTGGCATCTAGTAATAACCTTCTAAGGATTCTTTTATTTATTAGTCTTGTGATGATGTGATCTTATCACATTACACCACTTTTCTTGATTGCACCCCATAGTTAGTATGCAGTATTTAAATTTCATAGTACATAAATTACACAACAAGATGACAATTGGCAATAAGTAATTTAATCTTGGATAGCTAGATGTAACATGGAAGCCACATGGTAGTTGGGAGTAATGGTGATAAAGACACATGAACCCATATCTCATGGAAATAATAGAATCAAAAGGAGACATGAAACCCAATGAATATGTGATAAAATTAAAACATGACACTTGGAAAAGTGTTGTGATATTTGGGTCCATTAATAATTTCATATAATAAAGGCACACAACAACATGAGCCAATAAGAACTTGCCACTTGGAAAATTAGAAAAAAATCCAAAGCCACATTAGTCAAATGATGAAAGGGGATGATTCATGTGATATTTAAAGATGAGTTATCCAATCAGAACATGACACTCATCAAAGTGTCATGTGATCCACTCGAATGGTTCAATACTTAAAATAAAAGGCTAAAATGCTCAAGAGGTTACCAAGTGTTGATTAGTGTCAAAATCAGTATGTAGGTGGCACAAAACTATTCATAAATCACCAATAATAGGCATACATTAAATGCTAATGGGACTTATTTTGAGGGATATAATGATAATTCACTTCACTAAAAATTCAATCCTATGATGATAAGACACATGGACAAAACAAGGATGATGATTGGTTGATTTAAAAAGGAAAAGTTTTGAGGTCATTAAATTAAAACCAAAGAGTCAGCCCAGACTTAAATCAAGGAAAATTTAAAAACTTACCATTAATGACTCATATTGTTTAGATTAAATTCTAAATTTAGAGTTTTATGCTTATTACCTCAAATAAATAGGTTCACCTCTGGTTGCTTTTTGCTATTATTTGATTCATTCTATGAGTTTTTTGAAGATGCTATATATCCCTCCACCATTAAATTAAGTTTCAAGCTTGTCAATCATGGAATTTTAAACCATGGCTAAAGTTGAAGCAATCTAAGTCAATAAATAAGAACAAATACCATTCATCTACTCTTAAAACATAAATGTCATATTTCAAGATACTAGATCAACTTTGTTGCATTAGATATAGAGTATAAGCATTACAGTGACCTATTCTACAATGTAGAGAACACTTTAGACCAAAATAATGATATTTAAGAACACTCAAATGAGGTAAAGCACAAAATAAATATTTTGGCACTCAAGTTCATAGGTTTACACAAAACAATGTCTAACCCAAAGGTATTCCCTTATGTAGACTTAGTCTACCATATGTTCTTTTAGTCTAGATGCATTAATAATATGATTAAGTCTTTAAGTATAGAACAAAATATTGCCTTCATATGTAGATTATCCTTTTAGTCTTACTATGATTTACCCAAACTAGAGATTGAGTACAATCAAGAGATTATAACTCAATGGTTTCAAACCCATAATATTAGGATGTTTTAAGGGAATGAGCTAAGAACAAAGGAAAGTTTTGTGCAAAGCTAAAATTATCCAAATTACCATCACATAATTTAGAAGGGGAGTAAGAATGGGAATGGTCATGATGAACCAGTTCCATGGGTTCGACTATATAATTCATGTGGATGAAAAATATACCCCACTTTGTCTATGATAGTCTATGATGGAAAGACTCCCCCTATAGGAGAAATTATATCTTGTAATTTGGTGGGACAAATCATAAAACTTATGGCCAACTAGGGAGATCATTTTACATGATGTCTTACTTAGTGGATGCCATTTGTGCCACTCAAAATTTTCCTCAGTTCACTATTGGGACCCATAGATAAACTAGATTGTTTCTCATACCTTCTTGAAGGTCAGAGTGTATAAGTATAAGGAAGAGTTGAGGGCCCTATCTAAACATTTTTATCCCATAGTATATAGGGAAATTCATGAAAAGCCCATGATAAGAAGAAATTAGAACAAACATGAGAATCTTGGGAGCTTATTGGTATTACCTAAATTACATAGTTATGAGGGTAGTTAACATCAAGATATTCTCCCCTTAGGTTGCTCATTATAGTGCGAAATAAGCTAGATGAGCAAGAAATTGTTTATCAACTATAAATAAGGATGGATAGGTTATGTAAGAATAAAAGAAGATAATTAATTCATCCTCAATTATTTAATATTGGCTAGTTTTATATAGATAACTAGAATTATATCATTATAGCGACCAAATAAAGACCTACATTCAACTTAGAAAAGGATGACAATAGGTAGTGGGGATTAAAGCACGTAAATTTCAACTATTACATCAAACACATGTTAGCCTTAAGCCTTTACTATCACCATGAGTTTAAGGATGAAGATAGGTTCTATATCAATGCTGCAAATGACCAAGAGATGAAGCAAATGTTGAAATAAGCCAATGTTTCACTTGTTAGGGGTAGGCTAAAAGATGTTAGCTATTATGATTTTTTCAAGTCTGAAAGTGCTCAAGTAGGTGCATCCACATCTAAAATTCAAATTGATGATGTTGAAGAAGAAAAATAAACTGACCCTCAACTAAGTTAGATAATATTAAAAGCATTGTCTCCCACTTTGGGGAAGGAAAAAGCTGATCTTGAGGAACATACTAAGTAGGTCTCTATTTTAGAAGCAACATCCAACACCCTCTCCTATGTTTAGAATGTTTCCTTAATGCCTATAGAACATTTAATATTGCCTCATTCTTCTTAATTATAAGATATAACACCACATGTTATATTATCAAAAGATTCCACACTAAATCTACTTCCCTTACTTCCTATCAAGGAGGAGCTAGGTATGACTAGTCAAGATTGTGTTTATTTGCCTCCCTTGTTTTTGAATAGTTACCCTTGGGGTAGATCCTATGGGCCACCAACACTAGATGACATGGACTTAATTCCATACAATCCCTTAATTATTCCTATATTTAGGCCTATGACTTTACCCTTTCCCATAGTCAATCCCTTTGTTATATCATCTAGTTGAAAAGTCTCTATAATGTCTAATTTACCTCTAATTTTGCCTAGGCCCATGCCTAAGACTGATCCTCAATTTCCCAAGGGGAAGCCTACTATTTTTATACCATAGGTTTATTTATTCCTTAAAATCACTCTAGCTATCACTAGTTCCTTATTATCTTCACAACTAACACCTCCCATCCCATCACCTAGTTCTACCTTTGTGTTGGTCACTTCCACATCTACCTCTCAAACATTTACATTCCAAAGATTGGCATCAACTCTTTAAATTCCACCATCCACTCAGCCTCAAGGTGATATATCAACTAATTCTTGTATGAAGGAGATGTAGTTGGCCATAGATAAAAGGAAAGATTTAGTTATAGTAGACCCTCCCCAAGTCTCACTAAAATTTGACAAGAAATTTTGAGAAATGAAAATGATAACCAAAAGAAAAATGACTCATCCATATCAATCATTTGTATATAAGTCTAAATAAACCTTGTTTTCTCTCACTAAGAAGAAAAAACATAAGCATGGTCAAAATCAACAATATTTAGAAGACCCCCTCTTAGTGTTGAAAGCATATTGTGATGTGGCTATCAAATTGGTGAAATGGATGCAGTAAAGGACAATTGAGTTAGAAAAATAAAATAAATCCACCTTACCTAAATAAAGTATCACCAAAGTGGAATGGGTAGTTGAGACTATGTTTGATAATCTAAATACTTTATCTTAATATAAAATAAAGGAGATGAGGTTTATAATAAAATTATTAAGGCAAAAATTACCTATGGGAATTATGATAACAAAGTGATCTAATTGATTAGGTTGAAGAAATTTTAAGAATTGAACCTAATACCCTTGGATAATTTGAGCATTACTTAGTCTTACATCATTGGAAGGAGGAAAGCCTTAAATCAATGGATAAATGATATGAGATAATTGGGCTAGTCTCTTACTCACCAAGGTGACATAGTTATAACTCTACTTAAGGAGGCTGAAATCACACACCTTGTAAATAGATATGGTACCATCATCAACAAGGATGATTTCAAGGGACCAATCCAAAATTTCATTATCAATTTACTAAAGTAGGCTCTATCTCAAGGATTAACCTTTGAAAAAGAGATGGTGGACTTGGCAGCATCAACTAATCAAAGAATAAAGAAGGTAATATCAATAAATAAAACTAAAAGGCCCATCTTAACAAAACACAATACAATTCCATATTTCACTATCAAACTACTAAAGGAACCCATCATAGACCTGAAATTTATTGATAAGTATTACAGGAAGTACTTTGAGGCATGTAAGGGGCAAATAAAATCTATAAAATAGGTGGATAACCAATCAAAAATGGTCACCACAAGAGCTTATTCCTCTTCAACACCTCTAGGAATTTCTTCTTCTTCATCTACAATAGGAATTATTTCCTCTTCAACCACTCTAGTTTCACTTTCCTATGTTGTTACATTGGGAGCTCCATCATCATCAACAAAATTAGGATCTAATCTGGCACCTCAAGATGGAAATATCTATTTTTTAGGCTATTTCATTAATAAATTTCATTTTCTATCTCTAATCAATGTGTTTTAAGAATATTCCCTCTTTGAAAAGGAAATATATATATATTTTAGAAATGAATAACTTTTATCTAGTGACAATTATCATGTGTTCAGCTCTTTCATAACTGATGTAACCATCTCATGCATTTGAAGAGGTATATATAGGGGTTTACCCCCTCATTTGTTCATTGTTAGTTTTTAAAATTAATGAAAATAGAAAAATGAATTATAGGAATTTTTTCATTGTTTCATTGATTTTCATATTTTCTTGTTTCTCAAGCTTTGTACATGACAAATAGTTTCAATTTCTAATGGTTAAAATTGATAGTAGTGTTTCTAATGCATCTTGTTAGTTTTTGATTTTTTCTATTCTAATAAAATCTATTGATATATGTTATGTTCTTTTATACTCTAAAAATAAATATGCTTAAATAAATTTATTATGAGTAGCCATTTTTAGGACATACTTCTCAGATATGTGCATTTTATTCACCTTAAAATCACCACTACATTTATGTCATTTTGAGTTTAGCACTAGAATTCCATTAATGTTAGTTTATTTTCACAATCATAGGAAAGAACCAAAGGAACTCTACTAGTCTTTGTTATTGCAAGGCAAATCTTCTTTTCTACTCAACCCTTCTTTCCTTTTTTGGTTTTTTTGACATGAATCACCATATTTTACTAATCACTATAGATATTCATATGTTTTTTTGATTTTGGGCAGTAGTTGGAAAAAATATAAAGCAATTTTCACCATAACAACAAAAGGAAATCTAAAGTAGATTGTGTTACTGTAAAGTTATTGATGTCCCATAGTAGGGTTTGCTTGTAGGATAAAGGTAGTAGTTATTTAATCATTATATAAAAATTAAATTAAGCCCTAAGGTCTTCTAAGACCTACACAACACAATAAGATATATTAATTTATTGTTATAGTTTCATCCTTGACAGAGATGAACATCAACACATAGGGTTAGGGTTTGAGTAATGTTTAACATTTTTATATTTAATAAATGTAAATACTATGTTTGATTAATGGGTTGAGTAGACTAAATAAAGGATATGATATGAAATAAACATAACCACTAATTTTCTATACAATTGACTAGCTTTGAATTTTCTAAAAATAGTAATAAATAATACAAATAAAGACATAGTTGGAAAATACTTGATATAAATGATCCTAGTGTTGAAAAATAAGATAGAAGATAGTTTAAGTGTTATAAAATATATACCTATGTTATAACCCATCTTCAATAGTAATTCCATAATTGGATAGTAGCACCATTATTGGTGATGTGGTAGTAGTGTCCTGATATTGGTGGTAGTGTCCTCTATGCAACACTACTATGAACTTTTGTGTGCACTTATGTTTAGATCTATAAGTTCTATTCCTATGTACATGAATTATAAAATATTGTATGATTCATTTTATGATTTATTTATGTTATTAACCCTAATCCTCCATACAACTAGGGAATGAGATATAAAGTGTATTCATTAGTAAGATATACTAGACATCCTTAACACCCCACTATGAAGATAGTTTCCTACATACCAATACTCCAAGGAGGGATCAAGCCTGATGTAGTTCTCCATAGCTAAGTGTTGGTGTAAGTGTAAGTGATTTTAGTATGATAGTGTCCTTGAGTGCCTTGAATGTGCTTGAGACTCAAAAGCTAGAAAACATCTGCTTAGGGTTGTTAGAGATGGTAGTATGCAAAAGTAGGGAAGAATAGGGATTGATAAACTTAATTGTGCTTAACTTGTTCTAGATTTGAATGTATATTTTACATTTAATTTCCATCTAGTGGATAGAGGGATAAAATTCATGTATTTATACCATTCTATTGCTTTTGGAGATGATAAATGATGTCTAGGATAACCTTTTATTTTTGAAAAGATATATGTTTAGTAAAGTTAGGTAAAAATAAATTAGCACCATTTTAGGGACACTATAACCATATGGTATTAATTTCCTTATTATGATGCTAGTGTCTAGCTGGTTGAATACTAGGCATGAAGGGCCAAGATCAAGAAATGAGGGCCTGAGACTGCTTTAGAGCTAACTAGGGGTGAACTGTGGCCTACACAAAGGCTATATAAGTGTGATAATAGGTTCTAGGATAGGTCTAGGTCTAAGATAGGGATAATTAGTCTCAAGTAGCACTCTTGGTACTCAAATACCACTTTTAGGTGATTGCATAATGTTTGGTTGACTTTAGATTGGGTCTTATAGATATGAATTTTTATGTGATATTACGCCCATAGGTATGTGTCATGTATTTATTAGTAGACTAAGGAAATATTCAAAAAAATCAATTCATGATATAAGAGCCAATACTCATACATTTGTGATGGATGGAAAGAATTGTAAATTGAGCCAATTTAAGGAAAAATTATGATGATTTTAAAAACAATCATCAATTTTTGGCTATTTATAGTTTCAAAAGTAGGAAAGTAAGAGAAGGAATTCATTTATTTCATTAATAAACCCATGAAAGTTGGGATAATAGATAAGATGAGTGAAATTACAAGTGAATTGAAGGATTTTATTGATAAATATGTAATGATTATTTATAATATTTTAACATATGGATTTACACACATGAGGAACATTATTCATCACAAGGATTTGGTTTGATATATATTTTTCTAAACAAAGTAACCTATAGATTAACTCCCATAGAGAATTAAGAGGTGAAAATATAAGTGTAATACTTATTAAAAAATGGTTTAACAAGATGAAAATTGAGACCTTGTATAGCTATAGTAGTGTTATCACCTAATAAATATGGAATATGGTATATGTGTACAAATTATAAATCCATGAATAGATAACTATCAAGTAAAAATTTCCATTTCCTCAAACAAATGACTTTTTTGGATTTCATGAGTGAACAAAAATTCTTCACAAAGATTGATTTGAAGAGTGGGTATTACTAAATAATAACTTAATAAGGTGTTGAATGGAATATCACATTTAAAAAATTAAGGTTTTCATGATTTCTAGTTATTCCATTTGGTTTATAAAACCTATTAAATATATTCACAAGACTCATAAATGAAGTGTTGAAGCCATATCTTAGTATTTTTTTCATTATTTATTTGGATGATATTATGATTTATATTAATAAAATAAAGGAGCACTTAATACATTTGATGATATTACCTTGAATATTGAAAGAAAAGATTTGTTTGGTTTGTAGGGACATAAATCTGGTCATATGTACTTAAAAATGTTAATTCTTGAGACATTCCATACCACATCACTTATTTTCCTTTCCTGTAAGCCATTTATATATATGTAGACTCAACCCTTCATTTTCTATTACTATTATGTAAATATTAAAAATTTAAAATTCTCAATCTATTTAAAATCACTTTAAAACTATCTCTAATAGAGGACACGAATCATTGATCCTCCTGGATAGGTCTAATCTAAGTACACTAGAGAAAATTCACACATGTTCACTTAGGTTGGCCATATCTCACACCAAATAATTTCTAGTTTTTAAATTTAAAATCAATCATTTGGGCATTCTCACATGTTTCATAAGGTCAGAAAAAGGTAATTATAAAATATTTGCTTATAAATACATGTTAATAGTCACTGATTAAGGAAAAATTTTATTCATTAGGTTCAAGCATATAAAATTCTACATATTGAGAAAATATTATTTTACCCAGATTTAGAATCATTTAAAAGGATTAGCCATAATCCAAGTCAAGATACCTCTAAAATCAAGTCAAACACTATCATTGTCAAGTATCAAAGTCATAATCTAGCTATAAAGTCATAGTCAAAGGAGCATACTTGAATATTAAATATATATGGCATTGATTTCTTTCCTTTGCATATTGGATACGTAGGCATTGGCCAACTATCAAGGGGTGATTGTGGTTAGCTAGCCCATTTACATTCCCCTTTTTTTCTTACAAATTTTCAATCTATTAAAGTGTTCTAAGGGTTCTAAAGAAAATAATGAGATAAATATTTAATTATGCATGAAAAAAATCTTAGTTAACTATATTAGATTACTCATCTTATAAAAACACATAAGGTGTAGTGATCAATTTTTACACACATTAAATTGGGAAACATCTACATTCAATAGACTTAGGCACATTGTGTCATTATCCTGTTAAAATGGACCTATTCAGAAATATATTCCACCCTTACTTTTGATATGTAATTTCTAGATTTATACTTTCTCTCTTTTTGTTTGCAATCTATCATAGTTAATTGGAACAAGTCCACATTCAACATACTTGGGAACACTATGTGTGGACCACTTATAATGGACATGTCTAGATTCTATTTCCAATTCTATGTCTAATAATGAGCTTGCATAATGACCTATTCTTCTAATTTGCATAATCAAATAACCAAAACAAGCAATGAATATGCATGTGAAAGATAAGTATATTTATACTTGGTACTTCCCAAAATGACAATTTTCCATGTTTAGAAATGTATCAAAATTAAAATAATTGAATGTTATTAATCTTTAGCATTTTGATATTTCTATTTTTACACTTATATAAGTAAAAATACAATTCATTTCTTGTGTTCTATAAAAAATAGGGTAAAAATTATTAGTGAACCCAAACCTTTGTTTTCAAGCCTTTACTTTTTGATTTTTCATTCTTCAATTTTAATTTTATTTTTCTTTGTTTGCCTACAAACTATGTTCCAATAGTCTTAAAACTCATAGGAGTTATTTTTATAGGAAAAATGGTTGTTAGATTTACCTACCTCATGGTGTGAGGGGTAATACCCCAATACTCATTCCATTATATACAATTGTATACGTATTTTGTTTTTCATGTACCTCAAGCTATATCAAAAATGTTTAAGGTTTTGTTTTCATCCATATAAATCCTTTAGCCATTTGTTCTTATATTGCACCAGTAATTAGTTAGCCCTATAAATTTACTCTCATCTTACCCTAGATATAGGATAATTTGGCTACATGAATTGTGGACACCTCTATAGTTAGTGCCTTCATGGTCGTATTCACTATTTATTGGGATCTATATATCTATGAGCCTAAAAAGAAAACACACCTTGTATAGTTGCATCCATTTCTCTTTTTTATTTTATACCATTGCATGTCACCATACAAGCTTATTTATTATTTTCCTCTAAGGAATATTTATATATTAAGTGGAATTACTTTATATCATACTCAAATTCATTTCATATATTATCAAATGGATAATATATATATATATATATATATATATATATATATATATATATATATATATATATATATATATATATATATATATATATATATATATATACTGATGATCATTATGTTGATGTAACCCTTGACAACTATATGTAAATTGAAGATGATGTTAGTTATAAAAATGATAATAATGATAATGAAAATATAAATGATAATCAATATAATCCTTAAATATCCAATACAATTGATCCTAATGAACTCAATAAAGTAGATCTAGATAAATCCAAAGAATTATTTACTATCTACCAAGGACTTCAAAAATATCCATAATGAGTGAACAAAGTTGTCTAATTATTCCTAGAATCTAAAGTTATATGTCAAGAAAATATAACATTATATAAATATGTGCCTTCTAAAGTTTTTAATTATGTTCGAGTTACTACTATCTCTACCATTCCAATATTAACCAAAATAATTAAATATGTGATAACATCTTCAGGTATGGGAGTGTTAATTGGTTTATAAAACATTAACATTCCTATTTATACTAGGGAATCATTTACACATGCATTGATCACCATATAAGGTCTAATTCCAACCTCAATTAATTTATATTATCATGAGAAAATATTCTTAGAATTACATCCCAAAATATTACAATTAGAGAGATGTGTTTCTAAAGCTACTCATTCAATGAATTTTCATGCTTTGTTACATACAACTTTGGCAAATAAAATAGTATAATTTATAGTACCTAAGATACCTCTCTATTAGGGTAATATTATCCTAAGAAACATCTATGTTCATTCGATGCCACATGTTTGTAATATGCTTACAATGATAAATTGATTACCAAGATTTTCCCAAGAAGTCTCAAGGATTATGCTCTATGATGGTTCTATGTTATCCCACTTTAATTAGTTAGAGAATTAATCCCATTAAAATATGAAATATTATCACACTTCTCAATAAACATTGGTGAAAATATATCTTATTCAATAATTGATAAATTTTAGGGTCAAATGAGTAACTAAGTGAATATGTTCTATTATACAAGACTATGCTAGTAAAACTAATTTTATTTTATGGTAGATAATGAAGTGTAAGATATATTCACTCAAATATTGTTATCAACACTCCATGAATCAGTCATGTTTGATAAATTAAAATCATTTTATGAACTATGCCATATAGTCTATTTTGCTAAATTTTATCTATTTCAAGTCTAAAGGAAAACAAAAAAGAATGATGGGGTATAAGTATTTAGAATGAACCCATATTGGTTTGTGCACTGTATCCAAACATTGTGAGTAATCCTATTTGGCTAGAGAGGACCACCTAAAAGTAAGAAAGCACTACCACAAGATGTTTATTAGCAGATAAATGAGTGGGTTGTCAAGCTATGCACTTATTCTAGGAAGTGTGAAACTTCCTTAGAAATGGCAGTCCACTTTTGAGAGACAAAAGAGTAATGAATAACTAAAGGAAAGGTAAAAAGAGAGTGAAAGAGAGATAATATTACCATTATTAATAACCTATATGTAGTAGAGAGTGACAAGGTGCAGGTGATGTATTTTGTTTATATTTCAGAAGTTGTTTGGGTAGGTTATGGGAAAGTTAGGGAATCTACAGTCACTGATGTTAGTAGGGGAGTGATCAATATTAGTTATACTATCAAGGTTAATGGTGAAGGTGATTGATGCCATTTAGGTTGTTGAGGTCAGTACAGGTAATAATTTTTTGGGAACTTATAGAAGGCTTTTTGAGGTCTAGAAAATGGTTTTAATTAGGTCTAGGATGTTGGGGAGAGTTATAAGAGAGAGAGAGTATGGTTTGGGTAGATTTGGTTAGAGGTTTGGTGTGTCAAGTTAAGGGGAAACAAGTGAGGAAGCTTTGTAACTCCCTCATGAGGGTTTGGTTAGAAGAGTGTAAACCAATGCATAATAGATATAAAGTGATAACAAAATAAATGTTTAAAAGACCTACATAATAAGTGATATACTTAACTATGGTTACTAAATGATAAGTGTTAGATTGTTGGTCCCTATCAAGGAGTCCAAACCTGAATGCCTAAATACAAAGAACAAGGAGGTGCTATTGGTCCTCAAGAGCTCAGTCCCTAATCGTGATTGACTTACATAAGATGAAAGTAAGCCAAGATGTCAAAAATATAATATCAAAAGATTGAATGTAAGTAAGAATGAATTTTCTTGATTTAAATTGACCTAAAATTTAGGTTGGAGTTTTTCTTATATTATCAATGTCGATAATCCTATTGATATTGGCCATGGTAAACCTTGATATTTTTGGCTTGTTTTCTATTGCTCTTCATGCCAAGTGTGGCACCCATTACAAAATGGTAAAAATAAGAGGTTAAGGAGGTAATTGATTAGGAATTTAGTTTGGAAGTGGGAATAAGTCTTGTGTAGTTAGGATGAGGGGATCAAGTCTTGAGGAGACTCATCAAGTGAGAATTAGTCATAGGGTGAGGTGGCCAGGTAAGGTGGCAACAGGGGTTTCTAATTAACTTAATTAAGTGTTTTAAATTAATTAAATGTGTGAGGGGTAAAAGCTTGGGTTAGAGAGGCTAATCATTATTATTGAAATAGAGCCCAAAGAGGGGTTTTGACATAGGGAGTTACACACGTATGTGTGACATAATTTTGGAGTCTACATTTACCCCTTTTTGTCTTGTAATTTTTACTAACAAGTTTTCAAGACAAAAATAGGAGTTAGATGCTCCAAGTATTGGATGAGGTATCCCCCTTCAAAATAGGAATCGACAGAGGAGAAATTGAAATCAAATACTAGTTTGATAAAAAGGTAATTAAGTGAGTGGTGAATAATTGAGTATCACTTCATATGCATATACTACTATGAGTGATAATCAACAAAGTCAAGAAAAATCAAGTCAAGGAGGACTCTGATAGAATTAACTAAAGCATAGCTTGTAAGTGATAGTTGAGAGGTTAAAATAATCAAAGTTATAGCTCTAATGGTTGATGTGTCCTAGGTATCTAAGGTAGGAAGTTCCCTTGGAAAACACAAAAAGGTTGAAGGTGATAGGACAAGTTTAGTTTCCATCCAAAACACCTAATATACATGCATGTGCATAGTAGCCAACGATATCAAAATAACATAATCGATCATGACAAGTAATACAAATTTGGTGTAAAAGGGTTAATGAGCATGGAGATATTCATGATTTCCAAGAAAAGTTATCATGGGTAAATATTTAAGTGATTTCCAATTGCCCCAATATATGGGTGAAGTCTAAAAAGTTGGGGTTGCTTGTTTGTGGAAAATAGTGGAGGTAATGGTGCCAATGTCAGTGATATTATCGATATTAGTAGTAAATAGTGCCAACATAGATACAATAGGGCAACGTTGGTGATGTTAGTAAGTGTAAGCACTAATGTTAGTGGATTAAGTCAAAAATTACAACATCGATGACTGACCAAACCTAATAAAAGGGAGTTTAGTGGTCGACCAAACTCATTTTGAACTTTGTGATTAGAGAGAAAAAATAAAGCTTGTAGAGTGACTGAGATGGCAGATCAAGGAAGAGACCTAGAAAGAGGTGCACCACCACAAGATCCAACTATGCCAGCTAGGAGGAGATAGAGAGATGATGTAAGAGTCTCTGTTAGTTATTTTGAACTTTAATTTGGGTATTTATAGTTTTTAGGCTAATATAGAGGTGGGGGTTATAGAAAACATTAGTAGAGGGGTAAAAAATAGGGTAGGTTAGTTTTAGGATAAGTTGGGGGTTGTTTGGGTAGGTTTTTAGGTGAAATTTTTAATGTTGGGTTTGGGTCATTCAAACCTAGGGCCAATTGGGTCATTGATGTTAGTGAGGTCCACTGACATCAATCGACATAACACTAAGCTCAATAGGTGTTACCAATGTCAACTAACATTTAGGTGTACACAACACTGATGTCAGCATTAATGCTAATGTTTTAGATTATGGTAAAATCAGGTTTTGAAGGGACCCCGAAACCCTGTACAAGGAGAAAGATAAACATTAAAGCACAACCAGGTTAACACAAGAACCTGATTACAAAAAAGAACCAAAACCAGGTTTTACGGGGCCCTGTTACCACCAAATAAGATCATGAAAAAATAGTTGTCAAAACACTGATCTGGGAGTTAACCAAAAGGATTAGCAAGCTTCCAGATCTGTAACTAGCAAACCAAAAAAATGACCGGTTTACTGCCCCCAAAAAACCAATCAGTAGAAAGGAACTTTGGATGAATCTTTTAAATTCAGATTTTTCTTTTTGCATGACCAAATATTCATATCTAGAGGAGGGACCAAAGGCTTAGACTTCTTTCTTCTGACTGCTTTCCAACCATCTTCAACCTTAGCCACCTTAGCAACCCATGCCTCGAAGGATAATGAACTTTGGACACTAGTAGGCATAAACTCCTGGTGACAGTCTAACATAGTCTGGCTCTTAGAAAGAACCTCCAAAAGAGGGGAAGAGATCACCACCTCCTCCTCAGGCTCAGCTGTATCTTTAACTATAGCCTCCTCAGAGGCTTCATTTGATTGATTCTCTAGTGATTCCTCTTCATCTTCCGATTCGGATTGCAACCTTTCCTCATTCTCGGTCTCAGAATCTGTTGTTGTTTCCAAAGGTTGTTTGTCTATACTATGTTCAGAGAAATCCTTTGGCCACCAAGTAGGTGAACATCTGGGATTGTTTTTCCCAGCAACACAATGGGCAACAATATGTCCCATCTGGTGACACTTACTACACCTAAAAGGAATCCCCTCATAATCCAAGATTTGTGTTTAGGTGCCCCTTGGGGAATCAATGCATATCGCCTCAGGAAGGCCCTTTGAAACTAGAAAAAACTAGAAAAAGAAGAGAAAGGGTTAATTTGGATCCCTAGTGGTAGTAGTCAAATAACCTAATGGCCAATCAAGCCTTAGAAGACCCCATGTTGATTGAGTGCTACCTACATAGCCTAGTTTAGGGCATCAAGCCAATGTAATTCTCTTAGATCCTAGGAAAGAGATCTAAGGTATGGTTAAAAGGTGTGTTTAGGAGAAATGGGTAAAAAGGTAGGTTGAGATAAGTCAAGCGGTCTAGGGCTAAAAAGATAGGGCATACTATCAAGAGTCAGGGATATATATCATGAGGCCTAGAGTTATGAGAGGTAGGTAGGCCTAGGGTGGAGAGAGAGAAGAGGTAATGAATCCTAGGGTAGAGAGAGAGAGGCAATGAAGCCTACAGTAGAGAGAAAATAGTAGGGTAGTTAGTTAGATTGGTATATGGTTGAGATAACCTTAAAATACCCTATGTGAACTAAGTGATACCTACATAGCCTAGTTTAGGGCCTCAAACCAATGTAATTCTTCCAAAGAAAAGGGAAAAAGGAGGTGATAGAGTATATTAGAAAACATGTGAGTTGAGTTGTGTGTGTATGGATGCAGATGAGGATGGAGCTGAAATTACAAGATCATCTACCAAGGTTGTTGTCATGTATAAGGAGGTATGTCACTCCAGATGAGTAGGAGCATATGGCAGTCATGGGGTTAAGAGGAGTTAAATGGTATTGTTTAGTTTCTCAAGATGTGTCCCTTATGATAGTATTGATTGAGAGGTGGGATCACACTACCAACACCTTTCATCTATCAACCAGAGAGTTGATAGTGACTCAAGAGGATGTTTGTAGGATTTTATGGCTACTAATCCAGGGTGAGGAGATATTTGCATGATAAAGATAGGAGCATGATATACACATGGTCACATTATATGGAGAGCATGTTAGTGAGATGACCTACCATTCAACAAGTTTTGCATATGAGCCAATCTATATGGCTGATGAGGAATAACATCAACTGAGAATCTTGATGATGATCAAGCTCATGATGTATGTATTACCAAATGTAGATAT